>JACEGR010007957.1:0-42585 GCA_014170235.1 Listronotus bonariensis
TGTGTTTTAATGTGCACGCCGCCACTGCTTACAAGTTCGGTAGAACTCGGCTGCTCTCGCCGCTGTTACCAGGGAGTGTCCCGTCGTCGCGAGCGTGGTGGACTAAAACGACGAAGGCGGCAGTCAGTCGGCAACAGACAGTAAATTAGTGAACTGCACGTACTGTTCTTAGCAAACCCTTAATTTTACGCAAATATTTAATGTAAATTTAGTATTAATAAATTAAGGAACCCCAAAATACAAGAAGTGTTTCTATCATAACTTAACATGGTCCTTCGAGCCGGATCTAAACCAGCCAACAGCTAGCTTTGTTGCCGACAAAATTGTGTTTTATCTTGTGTAAAAGCTTGTGGAACTTCGATCATCCTGGTGTCTAGAGTAAGCCCTTTCCATTTAGCAAATCCTAGTAGCCATTAGAATCCTATCCTAGCTTTGATTTGTAGTTAGATTGTTAACTGATAACATCTTATCGCATCTTATAGTGTATTATCTTATCTTGTGTAGCGTTATTTTATCCCATATCAATATGGCGGACGATCTTAAAACGCTAAAATATAAGCGCGGTACTATTAAAGCAAATATTACCCGTCTAAAATCATATTTCAATAACATAAAGTCTCAAGATATAACTGATGAATTATTAGAACAATTATCGGCGCGTTTAGCGAATGTTGAATCATGTCTTTATGACTTTAATCAAATTCAGGAACAAATCGATATCTTATTGATCAGTAAAGCGCCTACAGAAAACGTATCGGCGGAAACGCACGAGAACGAGATTATGTTTCAGGGTTTTCAAGAAAGAGAAACGTTTGAGGAAGAATTTCATAAAATCGTATCAGATATACGTGTTTTTATTGCTAAAAATCACCGCGACCAAACACAAAGTGACCATTGTTCCCAGAGCTCGCAAGCAGGCAATGTAGTTTCAAATGTTAGATTCCCAAAAATTAATCTTCCTGTTTATTCAGGCCATTACGAAGACTGGATGGAATTTCACGATATTTTTCAATCGCTTATACATAATAACAGTACTTTAGATTCAATACAAAAGTTTTATTATTTGAAATCATGTTTAAAAGGTGAAGCAGCGAACGTTATAAAATCTTTAGAGGTATCGGCGAGTAACTACGCAGTGGCGTGGAGTTTACTAAATGATAGATTTGAAAATAAACGTTTAATTACAAATAATCACATTAAAAGTATTTTAGAGTTTGGTAGTGTTAGTAGAGAGTCATCGACGGCGCTTCGCACTTTAAGTGACGATCTTAATAAACACATAAGATGTCTTAAGGCTTTAGGACATCCAGTTGACTCTTGGTGTACCTTATTAATTCAAATAGTCGTTTCAAAACTTGATCAATCGTCGCGAAGGGAATGGGAACAGGTAAATATACAGGGTGATTATCCTACAATGGAGGATTTTTTTAATTTTCTCAAAAAGCGGTGTGAATTGCTTGAAGCAGTTCAAACAAATCATATATCTAAAAGTGAGCCTCGTGATAAACCTTTTCATTATAATAAACCTAAGCGTGAACCAAACCAAACAAATGCGTATTATTCTGCTTCCAATTCAGTGTGTGTTTTTGCAAAAATCTCATTTAATTTACAACTGTGCAGACTTTTTGAAACTTAGTGTTCAGTCTCGTATTTCAGAGGCTAAAAAGCTTAACTTGTGTTGGAATTGTCTCCGAAAAAATCATAGTTACAAAGATTGCCATGCAATAACCTGTAGGAAGTGTAATAAAAAACATCATACCCTTTTGCATATCGAAACATCTAACAGTAACACAAATCCCAAGCAAAACGTTTCGGAACAATCTCCAAAATCACCTTCAGAATCTCCAGTAGAGACATCTAGTGATAACGCGGTGGCTTATCATTCATTTAATCCAAAAACATCAAATCAAATCCTTTTAGCTACAGTTATGGTTTCAGTTAAGGATAATTGCGGCAATTTGCAATCTTGTCGGGCTTTGCTTGATTGTGGCAGCCAATCTAACTTTGTGACTGAAGAATTGTGTTCTCGGTTAAATCTTAACAAGCAAACTACCAGTTCGGTTGTTTTTGGTATTTCAAATGGTTTATCGAACATAAAATATAAAATTAATCTTGAAGTTAGCTCCATGCATAACGGATTTAAAACCAATATATCTTGCCTGGTTTTAAATAAAATAACAGAACATCTTCCATCTTTTGCCTTTGATTCTAGTAGCTTAAATATACCTAGCAATATTAGGTTAGCAGATCCTACCTTTAACAAATCTGGTAAAATTGACCTTTTATTGGGAGCATCTATCTTTTGGGAGATTTTATGTGCTGGACAAGTACAATTAGGTCAAGGAAAACCTATTCTCCAGAAAACAGCCTTCGGGTGGATTTTATCAGGAAACTATATTTTTGATCCATCCTATACTAAACAAGCTAGCAAATCAAATGTTTCATTATCTTATCATTGTGTCGAGAACCCTAGTTTGGATGATATATTACCAAAATTTTGGGAACTAGAAGAGGTTGAGGGAAATCAAATACATAGCAAAGAACAAAACTTAGTTGAATTTCATTTTACTAATAATGTTAAACGTGACAATAGCGGGCGGTTTATCGTAAGCATACCTTTTAAGGAAAACGTCCTTGATTTGGGCGAATCCAGATCTATTGCTTTACAAAGGTTGTTAAGTCTCGAACGAAAACTGTCAAAAAATTTAGATCTTAGAAAAGAATACAATTCATTTCTTAATGAGTATGAACAACTTGGCCACATGTCTAAGATCATAGAAAATCCTATCCCAAATGAATCTTGTTATCTTCCACACCATTGTGTGCAAAAGGAATCCAGCACAACAACCAAGGTGCGTGTTGTTTTCGACGCTTCATCTAAGACCAGTTCTGGCTTATCTTTGAATGATGTCCAAATGGTTGGACCGGTAGTTCAAAATGATCTTTTTAGTTTAATCATAAATTTTCGTTTACATACTTACGTTTTGACAGCTGATTGTGAAAAAATGTATAGACAGGTGTTGATATCTGAATCCGATAGGAATTATCATCGCATATTGTGGAGATCCAAACCAGAAGAGGATGTACAGTGTTTTGTTCTAAATACTGTGACATATGGTACAGCTTCAGCTAGTTTTCTTGCCACTAGGGTTCTTAAGGAATTAGCCGATCAGTTTCAAAATGAATATCCTTTAGCTTGTAATGTAATTCGTGATAATTTTTACATGGATGATTTGCTTACTGGAGCAGAAACTATGGAAGAATTATTAGACATAAAGCGTGACGTTAGTTTTATCCTAGAGCAGGGTGGTTTCACACTCAGAAAGTGGCAATCCAACGAGGTTTCTGTGGTTACTGATCAACATACCAATCTTCTTCTTGGTAAAGATATGAACCATTCAACACTTGGTATAGTTTGGAATCCTACCACTGATATTTTCAAGTATTCAATTCGTGAATTTGATACTAAAATACCTGTAACCAAACGTACTATCTTATCATTAGTTTCCCAGATCTTTGACCCTCTTGGTTTATTATCCCCAATCATTATCACAGCCAAACTTATCATTCAGCGCCTTTGGCAGTTAAAACTGTCCTGGGACGAATCAGTACCTTTAAACTTACAAACTGCTTGGATTATGTTTCGTGACAATCTTCATGAAATACATAATTTCAAAATCCCTCGTCAAGTTATTGTTTCAACTAACTATTCCATTGAGCTGCATGGGTTTGTAGGACCTTTTAATTCAGTGTGATAATTTATTTGAATAATTTACCTTAGATTTTCCAAGTTCTTTCATAAGTTTCGAAGGTTTCCGAAAAGGCCCGAATTATCCATTGAGAACTTTTATGCCATCCTGTACTATGGAATATTCCCAATATTTCTCCAAAATTCTAGAACATTCTTTACTCTTCCACCACACTATAAAAGGGCGACGGAAACCTCTGATTTAGTTAGTATAGATTCAACTTTTGTACTGTAAACTTCGAGACATTGACAAGTGAAGATTTTTCGTTGTTGTAACCATAGTTACGTTCCATTGTTAATTAAGGTATAAAAACGAAGACAGGTGTGATACGGAACAATATGTTAATCTGCATGTTTTTTTCTTTTTAAATTATTGTCTATTTATAGCTCTGTATTTTTTTTGTTACATTTTACATTTGTATTTAATTTTGAGTTGTTGGTTATTTATAATGTTTGTTTTTTATATTTTAACATTTTAACCATTTATTGACTTTTTATATATTTTTTATCTTTTTTATGTAGTCTTATGTCTGTTTGCATTGGATCGCTTTGTCAATAAAAATCTTGTTTCTTGGATAATAAAGCATATTTTTACTTTGACTTTGACTATGTGATCTCCTACAATAAACCTCTGCAAAAACGCGCCAATTTGCGCCAAACGAGATCAGGGGCTGCCGGCGCACCGCTTCCACCTTTCGTCGGACGGTGACACGGCTCGAGCACACCCCACCTCGAATATTGCCACTGCTTTAACATACTGTGTAATTTCTTATGGTCGGCCGTGTCGTTTCCATACCTTCCTATACACGAAACACGTGTCGCCGTCTTGGTCGGGCCTGGGGTATTCCACTTTCTTTTGGAGACTCCGTAATTTTTAAACAACCAAGCCTGGTAGCCGAAATCTTACAGGTTATTTTTTTTTATTTCCTGACATTAATGAGCCATATGGCCAAAGAACTTTACCTTTTATTAATAATTAGATTAGATGGTCATATATTAGCATTAGGATTGTATGTTACTTTTTTTTCGGAACGTTTAGAGACACCCTGTACAACTTTTTGTGTGTGTGTTGATGCATAATACTATGTGAATTATACTTTTGGTTTTGCTATTTAAATATACAAATTAAAATTGATATTTTATTAAAATCGCCAAGGAAATCCTAAAAGTCAGAGAATTTGTAATACAAACTTGATAAGAACCCTGTTTTAGAAGAAATTATAATTTGGTTGAGTAATAATTTAAGTTTTCTTTGTTTTATTCGCAATAGTCAACCAGAATCAGCCCCAGAAAAGGAGAAACAACCAGAAACACATATTGAAAATCCTCAACCTGAGCTAGAAGGCATTCCAGAATATGAAAATGATGACAAACCTGTAAATGTTGATGGTACAGATCAAGATATCCTGGATGATAACGACGTAGAAGTAGAGCAGGACGACGTTAATATTGGGCCTAATGCAGTAAAGCCTGAACAGAAGAATGGTAAGCTTTGGGCTTTAATTTAAAAGTTATAATATTAATTGGGTTAACTAACACAAATTTTTATTTAATAAAAAATTATAAATTTATTATAAAAAATGTACTAACCGGGTGACAGAGGTTGATACTAGTGATGGTAACCGAAACCATTTTCGGTTTTTGCTAAAAATTAATTTCGAATATCGATTAATAGGTTTTTAGTAAAGCTCGGTTTTGGCCAAAACCGGTTTTAGGGTAATCGGTTTTCGGATATCGATTGATCGGTCGACGTTGGTTTTGGCCACAACCGGTTTTTCAATTATCAATTAATCAGCTTTTAATAAAGCTCGGTTTTAGCCAAAACCGGTTGTTAGGGTAATCGGTTTTCGGATATCAATTAATCAGTCGACGTTGGTTTTGGCTAAAACTGAAAAACGGTTTTTTAATTATCGATTAATCGGGTTTTGGTAAAGCTCGGTTTTGGCCAAAACCGGTTTTTAGGGTAAGCGGTTTTTGGATATCAATTAATCCGTTGACGTTGGTTTTGGCCACAACCGAAAAACGGTTATTCAATTATCAATTAATCAGCTTTTAGTAAAGCTCGGTTTTAGCCAAAACCGGTTGTTAGGGTAGTCGGTTTTCGGATATCAATTAATCGGTTGACGTTGGTTTTCGCCAAAACTGAAAAACGGTTTTTCGATTATTGATTGATCGGGTTTTAGTAAAGCTCGGTTTTGGCCAAAACCGGTTATTAGGTAATCGGTTTTCGATTACCATTAATCTGTCGACGTTGGTTTGGTTAGTACTGGTCTAGAATCTCTTAAAGCCAACGCTAAAATTTTAAATTTGAAAACCTATATAATATTTTTTTTTATTTTTATTTATATTTTATTTTTATCTTGACAACGGTGGCAGACTTGCCACCGAAACGTCGATTTTAATTTTTCTATATACTTGTTTTAATTTTTTTGGGTTTTTCTTTATTTTGCTTTAAAAAACTATTATTTTTGGCGGGAACCCAAATAAAAAAAAACATCAATAAACTTCAAGTTTGTTGCAAGGATAAATATCTTAAAACAAACTAACTTGAAGTTAGTGGTAAAATATAAATTCAGTTAAATTTTACGAATTTGTTTCGATTTATTTAAATTTGGTAAAAAGTATTTTAGTTGCAACTGTTTTATAGAAATTTTAAATCAGAATAAAAAAATATATCATATGGGATTAATTTCTTTTTTATAATTAAAAATTCAAATAGGAGCTCTTATTTCTAAATAGCTTTCCTATTTATTTTTTTGTATTTTTAAAATAAGGGTACTTTACTCTTAAGCAGTTTTTAGTTTTTTTACCTACTTTGTATGTCCTTTAACTTTAAATAAAACTAACTACTGCTAATACAGTTTGGGCCCATGCACCAATTTTTATGAAGAATAAAATTTTCTGACAAATTGCAAATAAAACAGTTTCCAATTTGTTGCACCCTTAATGGACCATACTGTATATTTCTCAACCCTGATGTGACCAAGTCATATGGACATTAAATTCTGTTTTAGCGACTCCAAATACAAGTAACCGTAACTAGAGCATCAGATCAGAATTATTTTTTTTGTGTAGCTGCTTTATTAATACCAAAGATCTAAAGTTTCCGGCAAACAGTGAGCGCGACGGGACAGCAGCGCGGCATTGACGCGTTTTAATACATTGAATCATTGCCTAGCGTCACGTTGCCATCCCGCCTGGAGATGGCGTGTCACGGATGTGTTTTCATATGACATTGACGCGCTGATGTTCCGCTGTTGTTACGTAGCGCTCGCTGTTTGCCGGAAGCTTAAATGCAAATATGTGTTCAATTAAAGGCGCTTAGTTAATTTCCAAAATAAATTATACTTGCAGAACATTATTATTTTATTTACTTTGTTAATAACGGTATTCTTATTGTGCTTGCTTTTAAGAAAGTGCGTAATTAGTATATATCTTTTTTGTAATTCTAACAATGCACATACACTAACAATTTACATGAATTTGCATATTTATCATTCTTATTGTTATATTACTTAACAGTGATAATACTAATGTCATAAAATAAATAATAAGACGGTGAACAAAAAACAGTAGAGCGTGTTAATTCTTTTGTAGTATTATAATAAAATTGGAAATAAGGATTTATAATATTTTTATAAAAGCACTAGTAACTAAGTTCTTTCATGTAACATCCAAGTTCCATATTTTCATATCAGCTGATATTTGCTTTATCAATTTGTTTGTTTTAAGAATAGAAGTTAGTAGCTTTTCGTAAGGTTTAATAGCATTTTTCTTTTTTCATTTATAATGTTGCATACAGGGTTAGTAGAAAAAACCGGAACGGTGGATTATCTCAGCAACTGTTAAATATAAATTAACCAAATTTTGTGCGAAGGGGTGACTGAACATGAAGAATTATAAAAAATTATATTATCGTTTTTTTACTCTTTCGTTTTCGAAGATATGGCATCAAGCTTGAATACAGAAACGACCAGGTATGGTCAATTATCTCAAAAACTATCCAACCGAAATTCTTCAAAATTAGTGCAGGGAAGTAACTAAACATTTTAAATTCAGAAATTGTATTTACGATGTTTTATAATTAAATTTTCTTATTCCCTTCCTTGACTTTTTTTTAAAGAATCTTGAAACCGTCACAAAAATGCTATTCATGAATCTAGAAGGTTCAGTTTGTACTAATTTTGACGAATATTGCTTGGATCGTTTTTTAGATAATTGCCCATACCTAGCCGTTTTTGTATTAATTTCGAAAACAGCATGATGCCTTATCACCGAAATTGACAGGAGTAAAAAAACGATAATATTAGGTGATAACTTAGTTGATACAAGCAATTGATTACAATAATAAAAAACAGGGTATTCCATTTAAAATTTGAAAATTTCGTAACCTACAGAGAAAACTATAAACTTGGCAACCTTGCAAATACATTTTTTTAAATTCTTCATGTTCAGTTACTTGGTTCATTTATATTTGACCGTTGCTGAGATAATCTTTTCACTCGGTCACTTTATTTTAAAGCTCTGTCTAAAATCTGAAGTGAACATATTTGTTTGAAACCATTTAAAATTTTAATATAAACTAAGTTTTATTAGAAACAAATACAAAGTTGACTGAATGCCCTAAGGGAGGGGTAAGCGTAAAAAAAACATTTTATTGTGTTTTTTTAAGTATGGATTAAGCAAATTTATTTAAACCTTTTGTGCATTATTAAGTATACTTTCAACAATATTTTGTTTTTGTTTTTTTATGCGAAAATATGGTAAAACAAGCCGGTGACAGAGCTTGCTCCAGGACGTCTTAGAAAATAAAAACAATTTGCCGTGTTTACTGTTTCTCAGTCGGAAATTATCTGAAATTAAAAAACATTAATATTTAGTTAAAAGCATCAAATCCTCCCCTCAACGTTTTCATTTTTTTATTTAAAAATTTTTGGTATCCATCTAGTTTACACTACTATTTTCAGCATACTTTTTGATACCCTGTATATTAGGGTAGTTCATTTCCGCAAAAGTTTTTCTTTTTCTCGGTGCTGAAGCAAAATTTCAATCTACATGTCGAAGAAAAATCCCACCAAGTTTAAGCTCTTAATATTAATTTTAGGTACTTACCATTTTTTGTTTAAGTTTTCCCATTTAAAATGCACGTTTTTGTTTTCAAAATTATAAAGCTTAGCCACTTTTTACTATATTGTGAATCGTTTTGATGGATCTCACGACATATTTTACGCTCTTTGAAATTGCTTTAGTGTTATTTGTGTAACCTAAAAAATATATGTATATACAGGGTGATTCAAAAAACATATGCCATCGCTTAAGGGGAGATTCCTTAGCCAAAAATAAGACAAAAATGTCATATGAACATGGGTCCGCAAATGCTTTGTTTCCAAGATACAGGGCGTTTAATTTTTTATAATTTTTCTTTTTTTTTGAATACTTTTAAAACTACGCCAGCGATTTGGCTTAAATTTGGGACATAAGGTACATTTATTAGTAGGCATATTTTGACTATAAGGAATTTGCTATATTTTTACCAGGGGCGTACTTGTGGGGTAGACACATAATATTTTTTAATTAAAACATGTACGCCACTGATTTTAATAAATGTTGATAGCGCAATTAAATACTTTACTAAATGCTTAACAAAACTTGTCTCCTAGCATTTTTTCGAATTTCGTTTGGTTTTCGGGATATTTGCGATTTTAATACGGGCTGCAGCTACTGACCGCCACCTACGTTAAGCTATAAAACATCAAAGAAGGCTTTGAAATAATAAAAAAACAATTGCTTTAAATTTGACAAATTGGCTATTGTATTACCACTATTGTTTTTATCATAATTTTTTTCTAACTCATTATAAATGCCTTTTATTAATTATTATAGTTCGTCAGAGTTAACAGATATGTTGTTAATTTATGGTGAAACCAGACAAAATTCAAGAGAAGCCGTCAGACTGTATGCTGAGTGATACCCGCTACGAAAACCCCTAGTAAAATCATTTTTGAGTACATCGTAAGGCGTTTAAGAGAAACTGGCTCTCTTAAACCTATAAAAGCAAATTCCGGGCTTTCAAGATTTCGTCGTACAGTTCAAGCTAAAGAAGCAGTACTAAATTCGGTAGAACGTGATCCTAATATCAGTACCCGAATAATTTCCAATGAACTAGGAAACATTTCTCAAGCTTCGGTAATGCGAGTTTTGCAAGAACAACAACTAAAACCATATCATTTTACAAGGGTACAAGAATTTTTACCCAGGGATTATGGCCCTAGACAAGTATTTTGCCAATGGTTTCTCAATCAGCTGCAAAATGACCGGCGTTTTTCTAAATATGTACTTTTTACTGACGAGGCATCTTTCACACGAAGAGGCATTATAAACTTTCATAATAATCATACATGGGCGGAAGAATATCCTCAGGCTTTGCAAACAACAAATTGCCAACATCAATTTTCTTTTAATATTTGGGCTGGAATTGTTGGAAATGAAATTATCGGACCTGTAGTTCTACCAAATAAATTAAATGGAGCGTCTTACCTCAATTTCTTAATAAACGAATTGCCCGATATTTTGCCACTTTATCTAAGAAACAATAACAGATTATGGTTCCAACATGACGGAGCACCACCACATTTTGCGGCTGAAGTAAGAAGATTTTTAAATGAAGCGTATGGTCCTCGCTGGATTGGTCGTGGTTCAATCCCTTAGATTTTTATCTCTGGGGACATGTTAAAGAAATTGTTTACAAAAGAGTCGTGAATACGAGGCAGAAATTGTTACAAAGGTTGTTACAGGGGGCATTTAAAAAAATAAGACAAAATCGTACTATTTGCGCAAAAGTACGCAAATCTTTAGGACGAAGACTAAGAGCATGCAACGAAGCTGAAGGAGGACATTTTTAGCATCTCATTTAGCCACTTTTTAAGTTAAATTGCAGGTTAGTTTTTCATTTTCTTAAATTAAAGCATTCTTTGATGATTTTTATAACTTAACGTAGATGGAGGTCAGGAGCTGCAGCCCGTATTAAAATCGCAAATATCCCGAAAACCAAACGCAATTCGAAAACATGCTAAGAGACAAGTTTTGTTAGGCATTTAGTAAAGTATTAAATTCCGCTATCAAAATTTATTAAAATCAGTGGCGTACAGGGTGGCTCGAATTCGACGCTCATCATTGGGATTTCGGAAACCGTAAGAGATACAGGATCGGTTAAATGAAGGCAAAGTTGCGCAATTTGATGCTCAATAAAATGCCGTTTTGCGTTTTAAAAAATTCCGAGTACTTCCGAAGATATTCGAAAAAACCGAAATTTTCAATTTTGGTTTCTATTGTTTCCTGGCTATATTTGTTAAGATAACTTAAAATAAAAAACACCTTTCCATGGCTACTTTTTCTGCTCTATAATTCAGTGTGATTAAATATTGAATCTGACGTTTCCTCTTCTGGCGACCATCATCAACTTATTTTTTTAAATACGGACCTGATATTTTTTCAATTTAATTAAATCCTTTCATCCCTCATAAAACACTATATATCGCCACTTTGATATTTGCCGACGTTTCGTACAGAAAATTCCATCACCAGAATATTACATATTTATTTAACCATAATACGGCCCTGAACTACATTTTTAGGTAAAAAGGTAAAAAAAAGAATAAACTTATTACATTTCGTAATCTTTTTATTGCAACTTATTGATATCTAGCGGAAATTACTTTATTAACCGAAAATTTCATGAATATTAGACATAAGATACAAAAAGGTAGATAACAAATCAGCTTACATAAACAATTTGTAATACTATCTTGATGCCCATATTAAAAATAAACATAATTTAATCACTATTATAAGTGTTTAAAGAGATAACATTCCGCCTCGATGCATTTTCTTGCTTTGCTTTGTATTATTAATACAGCTCGATTAATTGTTCTCGCAGGAATGGCAGCGACTTCCCTTATCAAATTTTGTCGTAGTACTTAAAGGTCGTGAGGTGTATTTTTAAATAAACGGTTCTTAAGATATCCCCAAAGGAAATAATCTAGGGGACTAAGATCTGGGCTCCTAGCGGGCCATCTTGCAAAACCATTTATTAGGAAATATATGCTTAAGGAAATGAGCTACTTCCCTTCCATTGTGGGCAGGAGCTCCGCCTTGCTGCCACCATATCTCTTGAAGTACTGCCAAAGGTTGATTATCTAGGGCGTCTAAGACATCATTCCTAATCAAATTTAGATATCGTTCGGAAGTTAAGGTCCCTTCGTAAACGAAAGGTCCAATAATTTTGTTCCTCCACATACCAATCCATACATTAAATGAGAAGTTCTCCCTTGAATTCGTACCTGCTGGTTAGTTTCTGTTAATAAAGTAATTTCCGGTGTTAGATATCAATGAGTTGCAATAAAACATTATGAATATGTAATAAGTTTATTCTTTTTTTACTTTTTACCTAAAAATGTAGTTCAGGGCCGTATTATGGTTAAATAAATATGCAATATTCTGGTGATGGAATTTTCTGTACGAAACGTTGACAAATATCAAAGTGGCGATATATAGTGTTTTAAGAGTGATGAAAGGATTTAATTAAATTGAAAAAATATCAGGTCCGTATTTAAAAAAATTAAGTTGATGATGGTCGCCAGAAGCCGAAACGTCAGATTCAATATTTAATCACACTGAATTATAGAGCAGAAAAGTGGCCATGAAAACGTGTTTTTCATTTTAAGTTATCTTAACAAATATAGCCAGGAAACAATAGAAATCAAAATTGAAAATTTCGTTTTTTTCGAATATCTTCGGAAGTACTCGGAATTTTTAAAACGCAAAACGGCATTTTATTGAGCATCAATTTGGGCAACTTTGCCTTCATTTAACCGATCCTGTATCTCTTACGGTTTCCGAAATCCCAATGATGAGCGTCGAATTCGAGCCACCCTGTACATGTTTTAATTAAAAAAATATTATGTGTCTACCCCACAAGTACGCCCCTGGTAAAAATATAGCAAATTCCTTATAGTCAAATATGCCTACTAATAAATGTACCTTATGTCCCAAATTTAAGCCAAATCGCTGGCGTAGTTTTAAAAATATTCAAAAAAGAAAGAAAAATTATAAAAATTAAACGCCCTGTATCTTGGAAACCAAGTATTTGCGGACCCATGTTCATATGACATTTTTGTCTTATTTTTGGCTAAGGAATCTCCCCTTAAGCGATGGCATATTTTTGCGGTTAGCTTAAAAACTTATATAAAAACCAAATTATTCTAAAATTGAATTTTGACGACTCCTACCCGGAAACCAGTTCGAGTAATACAAAAACACTAAAGCAATTTCAAAAAGCGTGAAATATGCTGTATGGTCCATCAAAACGATTCATAATGTAGTAAAAAGTGGCTTAGCATTAGAAATTCGAAAAAAAATTGGTGCATTTTAAATGGGAAAACTTCAAATTTAAATGGAAAGGGGGCGTCCATAAATTATGTGAGATGTTTTTTCCATATTTTGGACCCCCTCCCCCTTGGTGAGATTAGGTGAGATTTTCTTTAACCCCCCTATCTAATCTCACGTGAGATTTATGATGGGAATACAAAACTCTCAATTTCTTGAACCGAAATTGATTTTGTTTTCAAAAAATATAGAAGAGCAAAAAAAAGGTCTTCCATCCAAAAAAGCAAAAAGCAAGAATACACACATCACATTTTCCTGGGGGAAGGCCTGTCCCAAAATTTATTTTTGTTTTCTTTTCTACCTACACAAAAATTACGTGAGATTTTCACAGACCCCCCTTCCACCCTCGTGAGATTTGGTAAGATTTTGCTCGACCCCTCCCCCTAAAATGTCTCACGTAATTTATGGACGCCCCCAAGTACTTAAAACTTAATATTAACATCTTACACGTCGTGGATTTTTTCCTACATAAAGATTAAATTTTCTTAAGCACCGAAAAAAGAAAACCTTTTCGGAAATGAATCACCCTACCGTATATACAGTGTGTCCGAAATTGGCAAAGAATGTATTTATACTTTGAAAACTATGGTAAGATGGTTAAAAAAGTTTTTGGTCATTCAATTGTTAATTTAATCTTGTCTAACTGAAAATTTGTATTTTTAAAAAAGTGCTGTATTTTTTATTGAAAATATTTTTTTATCTAAAAAAATATATTATTGGAACAACTTCTTTAGAGCAATGTACTCCTGCATTTGGACTTTACTTTCTACCTTTCGGTTTTAAGAAATCCTCATCAACACTCTTTATCACGTTACCAGACCGGTATTAAAGGAGTCTCAGAAGTGTTTGGAAAAAGTGGTTGACAATTTTAAATTATGCCATTAAGTTATGGTATCGTCAAATGATAATGATTTGCATTTTTAAAATTTTAGAACAAAAGACGTCAGCAAAAAAGTAAAACCAAGCACAGTGGAAGATGAAGGCGTGAGTTTCACTAATCCGGAAGATGATATGGATGGAGATTCATATTTCTTTTCATATTTCACAGTTATTATGTGCTTATTTATTGTTGGTTATGTTGGATATCATAACAGACAAAAGGTATGTATTAAAGATCACTTAGGGAAAGTTTTGTCTTAAATAAACTATTAATTTATTATAATGTCAACATTTATCATCAACCAAATATAATTTAAATAAATCAGTATTTAGCCAATTTTTTGAATATAGAGATTTTTGACTTTGACTTTAGCACTGCGTTTAGGTGGATTTACTCAATTTATTCACATAATTTACGTCAAAGGTCACCGAATTCCTCGTGAAAGTCTCTATCCAGTTATATAAAAATATACAGGGTATTTCATTTAAAAATACGTCACTTGCGCTGTAATTCTTTTTTTTTTGTTTCAATTGTTTGTAGATTATTAAATACTACAAAAAAAAAACACAAAATGGCTATATTCATTTTTTTACAAATGTTCAGGGAAGTTTAAAATAGGGTCCTGTTTACTTTAAAATGAATAACCCTGTACCGGGTGTCAGATTTTTATTATCTCTTAAGATATACAGGGTACAACAAAATGTGTGAATTTTTAAATTGACCTCCAATATATTATTACACCATTAACCAGATCTTTTAAAAACCTTTAAGAAAATACCACATTTCATATACCTATCTCAATTAGTTTTCAAAATATGGCCATGCAAATCTAAAGAATAATTTTTAATTCCCATAAGAAACGTAATAAACTTACATCCCCTAACTTTTTTATTTTTTAACGTATAAAAGAAATAAAAACACCATTTTGTTAGGATCTTTCATCAGATTTTTTTCCTATAAGATATACAGGGTATGACAAAAAGTATGTTATTGTGTGTTTTTTAATATGAAACACTCTCTATATCAAATCACCATTATAAAAGATAATTTAAAGAGCGTTACAAAAATACCGTATTTTATGGCTATGTCTTTAATGGTTTTGGAAATATGATCATAAATAAAATTATGGGGCATTTATTACCATAATTTAACGTACCCACAATTTAAATTTACACTTATTCTTTAGATTTTGGATGACCATATTTTCGAAACTAATAAAGATAAATATATCAAATGTAGTATTTTTTAAAGCTGTTTAACAAATATTTTTATGAGTGATAAAATATACAGGGTGCTCCATTTAAAAAAATCATACTTTTGTCCTACCCTGTATATTTTAAGAGATATTAAAGATCTAATTGTTGATTCAGAAACTACAGAATTAACCCAACAAACTGATGTATTTGTACGATAAAAAATAAGAAAGTTAAGGGAGTGTAAATTTATTACTTAACACCCTGTACATAAGCACACTGTATGATCAAATCGATGTCATTGTATCTACTACACTATTCGATCCATAAAAATATGTTTTTTCCAAAATAAATTGGTTTAGATAAAAAAATTAATATTAAATGTATTGATATTTTAGATTCTCGCTCTTCTTTTGGAAGGTAAGAAGGGTAGAAGAACAGGAAGGAGTAGAAGGCCAAATTCAGCTAACTATCATAAGCTGGACACTAACCTTGAAGAAGCAATATCGTCAAGCTGCACTAAAAACGCTAGTAATGTAATATATTAAAACAATAAATCGCTAAAAAAATGTGTAATATTTTTACCACGATCATATCAAAATTGTAAGCAACAGAAATTGTGTAGGTTTTTCTTTTGTAATTTTTTTCTCTCCGAACAGTATTTTGGACATAAAAATGCAGTGCACCAAAGATACCCGTACTAATTTAGGATTAATAGCATGTGTGGCAACTGTACACTAATATGCAGTTCACAAATCGATTAGTTTTACGTTACAACAAAAAAATCCTAGTGTAACTACCTATTAAAAGATTTCCCACAGAATCTAAACTTGGTCACACTTATGGATCCTTAGGCACAGGCACCTATTTTTCATGCATGTAATTAACTTTTTGTTTCTAATAGACCCTTCATATCAAGATCTGTATATAAAACAAATTGCATAATTTCAAACTTAAAGCCATATCTTGCAAATATAATAATAACTTTTACTTAGAAGCATCAATATTTGAAAACAATTTTCTGAATAAATGCTTCTTGCGGTAGTAATGTGTCCTAATGTTCATGAGCTTCGAATTAAAAAAGTCTGATATTGATAGTTCATGAATAATCATACAAATGTTGCTTTAAGGTAGCAAGTTTTATTTTTTGTCACGATGAGCTGCATTAAAACTGTATAAAAGGAAGTTATTACCAATTTCAATCTAAATCGAGTCCACATCTATGTGCTGCGAAATGCAGTGACCTGACAGGTTTCTGTAAGACCATTCTTTTGTTCTTACAAGCTTTTAATTTTGAACACCGCACGGCCACACTATCATAGGTAATTCAGAAAAAAAATTAACAATTTTCAATTTACGTTGAAAACACATGCACAGCATTTATAGTTGGCATAGTGAATTTCTGGTAGGTATTCGAGAGCAAAATACTTGTTTTGCCCCTTAAGCGGAAGTGTCCTAAAAAAGCTCAGTATGTTTTCAAGTTTCACTTTTTCGCCAATAATAACCGAACATTTAGAAAAGCGGTTTTATTTTGGCCCAACATCGCTGCACCCGAAAAAATAAACTTGAAAAATAAGGTAAATCATGACTTCTTTTAATAAAGTTCGAATGATAATTCATCGTGTATAAGTATAAAGAATCTTACTTATTGTTAACGAGCCTTTTCTACCAGTAGGACACGATATTTCACTGCTTTTTTGTTTCATAGAAATCATTATGCCTTGTTTAGACACGGCTAGTAATTTAGTCGAGTAGTGAGTAATTAAGTATTCTCGTGCGTGTGGACAACTACTAGACTAAACTACTTTCCCAAGTTTTACTGGTCGACTAAATTACTATCCGTGTCTGAACAAGGCATTATGTACAGGTCTTTCATTTATATCTTGATACCCACTTAGAACTTTTTTAATAGAACACCCCGCTATTATTGGGCGCATTCAGGGGTACTCATGTCTACAATGTCTTTTAAAGCGCTTTAGAAAAACCACACATTTGATATAGTCTATCCTTAAAAGGTTTCGGGAAAATGGCTACAAATCTAAAGAATAGTAGATATATTTTCCTATCATATCTACAGGTCTCAGCTGTAAGCACTTAGCTTAGTGCCGTAGCGTAGGTATCGTGGAAATTATATCTACTATTTTTGAGATTTAAATGGTCATATTTTCGAAACTATTAAAGATAGATATATCAAATGTGATATATTTTTTAAAGCTCTTAAAAGGATCTTTTTAATGGTGATATAATATAGAGGGTCACCCATTTAAAAAAGTTTACTTCCCCATTTTTCTTAACTTTTTGATGTTCATTTTTTTCTCTTGTTATGCCCCAAAGATAATTGATAAAGAACTATAAAACTTTAATACAAGAACTAAACTTAACTGGGTGTCAAAGTATAAATGAAAACCCTGTACATGGAGATAATACTGTTGCTGAGTTTTGATAGACGTTAAAAATGCAAAATAATATTATAGGTGCATTTTAAACATAAAAATTAAAGTGAATAAAATAATATCAGTCTGACAGTATTTTCAGTTTAAAAATAAGGTGCGTTGTTTATTTTTGTTAGATATTGAGGCTATATTTTATTTTTATTTTACATTAGTCAAAATAGTAAGGTGTGGAATATAAGGTCAGTCCATGGCTTTAACGTAACATTGTTTCTAACTAGTAATTAAAGTATGGAATTCATATATTTTGTACAAGTAAGTCGAGCTTAATTTTTTTATTTCATAGTCACATGGAACTAAATCGGTGATGTATGTTGTGCTGTAAGCTAAATTCTATAAAAGTTAAAAACTGTAGATTTGTTCGATTAATTATTTAATTGCGTTGGTACTGTAATGTGATACAAGTGCAAATTATGCCCAAAATATTTTGAATATAACTTTTCAAAGCTTATATTTATTTTTCAATAGTAATTAAGCAATGGAAACTAAGAGTTTTATTCGGGCCTCGCTTCTACAATATTGATTTTATTGGGCTGATATTTTGGGCAATAAAAACATAACAATGTACCATTAGATTGCGCTAATAATCTCGATTTTGATAAAAATGGACATTCCTTGTTTTACTCTTGTACCCTTCACTTAATGGACACACTGTAGATTGTAGGTTCGATAACGACATGCTAAAAGGTACGAAATCCTGTCTGTGTAAAAGTACCTTCGCACTAAATAAATAATCATTACGTTTTAAAAATTGAAGAAAATTAAATAGAAATATAACAGTACTCACTCATGTCTGTAAATATTCTTCCTAGTGGACTTATGATTTTGCTTGACCACCACAATTTTTTTCCTTATATTCTACATAAAAGGTGTTTTTAGATAAATAGTTAGTTAATTTTCCGCTCAAGTGGTTCGATGTGTTACTCATCTTTTGTTGTAAAAATAATGTAAATGTTGTAGTTGAAATGGACCACTATTTGCATTTTGTATATAATTCTCTTTGTGATACCTAAAGTATTTATTAAAATAAAAATTATTATGCTAACACAGTTTTCTTATTTCTTTGCAAGCTTTATGTTATTGACCTATCTTAACGCCGTTTTTTACATACAGGGTGTTGATATAAAAACTTACCACTTGACTATCTGCGAAAAGAGACAGATTTAAGAAAATCGCCGATACACATCACATTAGGTATATCTAACTTTAGGAGTTTAGGAAATATGGCCATCCAAATTAGGTATTTCGGTATTATTTAATGTACTGACATTTTGTAGTAGATAAGGTATTGACTTTATATTCTATAATTTTGGAGTGGTGGTTAAGGGGTTGAAGAGGCGCAGTCCAATTTTGCACAAAAGGTTCCCCTTTAATAAATATCTTGAGGTGTTTCGGTGTTTTGATCAAATCTGTCTCTTTTCGCAGATAACTTAAGTGGTAAGTTTATAAATAAACAGCCTGTATAAGAATTGTAGTGAAAGGACGCCGCACATCACCAGTGGAAAAAAGTCTGTCAAATTGTCTAAAATTTTTCTCTATGATGATCAAAAGTTTTAATGGTTTTAAAGTCCGGCGATCGCGGAATTAATTTACTTATCAATATGCGGTTTTTGCAGAAAACCTTAGATTTTTTTATTATTTTTTTAATCATATCTCGCCATTTTATTGAGACATTCCATTACCATAGAAAAAATGGCTAATTTTCCAATATCCGATCTTAATTTAAGTGAAACACCCTAACACACCTAAAATTCAACCTTTTCTCCTTAAAAATGTATATTTAGATATTTTCAAGAATAATGGATTTATGAACTTCCAAAAAATTAGAAGCACGGCAATGAAAATTTGCCATATACAAGGTTACAAAAAATACCGCACCAAAACAGTTCATATTTATAATATTTTTTAAAATAGTAATCTAGCTTTACTGTAATTATAAATTTGTAATTAACGTGTGGCTTTGTAGCTGAATTGTTTTTAGTAACCAAAGCAAATTTTCATTGTCAAATAACAGTCTTTTAAAACAAGTTCTTCTTAATATTGTTTAAGTCAGCATCAAAGAATGGTACACCTATAATTATGTTAAACATATTTATTATTTTACTTTAAAATATTTACTAAGCTATTACTAGTGATGTAACGAATATATGTTCGCATTCGCTTATTTTTTTATATCCGCATTCGCAAGAAACGATGCGAATGTTTGGCGTTGGTTTTTGACAAACTACAAAGAAATTATATATGGATTTGATGGATATGAAATGATAATACAACTAATACGATTTAATATTTTTGTTTACTTATAAAATTTAAACAACAGATTAATATGGAAAAGTCAACTAAATTAGAAATACTGTCACTCTTGTTCTTATTAATCCAATTAAAATATAGGCAAAAATATAATTTTCATCCTTATTAAAAAAATCTTTTTAAATAATTTATTTTGTAAAAAAGATGTTGAGAGGTTTAATCAAGTTAGGTTATAAGAATATCTAGGTCTAATAAGTCTAATTAAAATTTATTATAAAATATTTGTCTATATGTAGCAGATTATAACTACTATTTTTAAATAAAGGTTATCATTTCTTTCACAAAAAAATAAAATAAATTCCTTATACCTAAAATTTGTATATTTTGTGAGCGGTATTTTTGAAATTCAATATTTGCATTCGCGATGGAGATGAATATTGGCATTCGCTAATGTGAGCATTCTAGCATTCGTTACATCTCTAGCTAGTACTAGTAATGTAGAGTGTATAATAAACCTAGGTTTGTCGACCCTCTTTAGGCAAAGTAGAAATTGTTTTGGTGTTTCTGGTTAGAACTAACCTAGATTTTCGTACCATAGGAATTTACTTTGATTTGAGTAAAGCCTTTGACTTGATAGATCAAAAGTTATTGCTTCGTAAGTTGGAATGTTATGGTGTTCGTGGGTTACCCAATAAACTGATAGAATCTTACCTGACTAACAGAAGTATGACTGTGTGTGTTGGTTCTGAACAGACTAAATCGTATTCAGCATATAAACCAATTATCAGAGGAGTACCACAAGGATCAATATTAGGACCAATATTATTCTTAATATTTGTAAATGACATAAATATAAAACTGGACATCTCAAAATTATATCAATTTGCGGATGACACTTCCTGTGTTATAATCTCTTCCGCTGAGAGTACTACTCTCTAGAAACTCTGTTGAAGTGGTAAAAGAATGTCGGATTGGTGCAGCTCTAATATCTTTATTTTGAATTCAGATAAGACTAATCTTTTATTTTTCAAACATCACGTTTTGGAGTCCTTATATGTACCTGATAAGAGTAAAACTTTGGAACAAACAGCTTCCGTAAAATTTTTAGGGATTATCTTAGATTCTAACTTGGATTTTACTGAGCAGGTTAACATTGTTTTGTCTAGAATGAGTTCCGCGACTTATGTTATAAGATACTTGCATGATCAGGTTAACATTCAGAGAATAAGAATATTTTGCTAGCGTCCAGAGCATAATTTCGTACAGCATTATGTTCTGGTACCGTTTCAGCGTTTCTAATGCCAAGAGTTGTTTTCCGTATGAAGTTTAAAGAATCATGCCGGGGTAAGTTTAAGTTGCTGAATATGATGACTGTTCCATCTCTGTTCGTTTATGTTTGTTGTGTTTTCGTAAGGAGTAATCCTCATATGTTTGTCACCAATGAGGATGTCTCTCAGAACATGATAACGAGGAGTAGGGATAATTTGGCTATGCCACCTAATCACACGTCTTTATTTCATAAAGGGCCTCTAGTGAGCTGTATTAAGGTTTACAATAGAATACCTTTAAATATAAAGAGGGCACCAAGTTTAAATGCCTTCAAAAGTAATTAAAAAAAATAATTCAAAAGGAATTTTATTCATTAGAAGAATATTTTAGTGATTTTCATTAGTTTTCCTGGCCTAACTCTAATTGTGTTTCTTATCTAGGATATATTGTAGTTTTAATTTAAACTACATTTTATTTATTTTAGCTGTATAATTATTTCTTTGTTTATTTTTTTTTAATCCATATTGCATTTTATTTATTTTAACTTTTTTAAGTGTTTTTGTTTTTTTTAAAGTTGTTATTTTTTTAACCTATATGTACCTATATTGTACTTTATTTATTTTAACTGTATAATTATTGTTAGTGTTTACGTTTGTTTTTTAAAAAGTGGCTTGTTTTTATTGTATATTTCATTTTTATTAATTTTATGCTTTATAAAGTATGATTTTTAATCATATAAGGTATATTAATGCTTGTTTAATTTTTTACCGTAGAATGGCTAATTTAAACTCATTGTCAAATTATTTTTATTCTTTAAAACTTATGACGTTGTCAATGTTCAGAATTGAATGTATTTATGACAATAAAGGAATTATTATTATTATTATAGGGTAGGTAGAGTCTAAAATCATGAATAATTTCAAATTTTGCCTAAAATGGGCCGGCAAACCTAGGTTTGACTGCATTGTACTTGTACGAAGGTAGTATAAGATCAAAAAGTACACGAATGTATAATAAATTATTGGTTTTATTTTTTAATAATCAATTCTACATCACAGTCTTTCTTTTAGATAACAAAAATATACAGATATAAAAATGTAACATAATAAAATATAAGTACAAACTACTAACTCCCGAACACAAAACAAGTTTTTGTAATTCTTAAATAGTTTTAAGGTTAAGTTTAAAAGGTTTTTTAATAATAAGTTTTTAAAATGTGTTCTATATTTAGTACCTTAAAAAACTGTTTAAATAGGTGCACCGAAGCAAAGATAAGAATACACTTGGTCAATTCATCTCACTTTTTATGTACATTAAAAAACCAGAGCAAACTAAATTACTTTAAAAAAATATTAATTAAATGTTTGATCAAAAATCTGACTAGCTTAAATGTGTACCTTAAAAGAGTGCGAGCATATCAGCAAAGGGGGCGTCCATAAATTACGTATAGCATTTTTAAAAATTTGTAAATCGCCGTCCCCTCTGGTGAGGTTTGCTTTAACCCCGCCCCCATCTTCCAATCTCAAGTAAGATTTATGGAGATATAAAAGGTACCATTTCTCAAACCGGAAATGATTTTGTCGTCAAAATAATTTTAAAGAGCAAAAATAGTCCCTCAACCCAAAAAGTGACACTGCATCACGGGATACAATTTTCTGGAGGAACCTTCCCAATTTTTTTAACGTTTCCCTGTTTCTAGCGGAAGAACAATTACGTGATATTTGCACAGCCCCTCCCCAACGTTTCTCCCACGGTGAGATTCAAGTAGACCACATCCCCCTCCCTAAATACGAAATTTATGTACGTCCCCAAAGTATTTAAGTGCCCAATGCATTGGTTGCACTTCACTAGAATTAAATAGCCAATAAATAACCGAAAATATTGTAAACGTTGTTAATTTCATATAAATAATTGTAGAAGGGATGTGATTGGCATGTATGTGCCAAAATATTTTTTTTCTGTCCAACAATATATTTTGTGACAGCCCTTAAATTCCACTTTGAAATCACAGTGC
The DNA here is from genome assembly GCA_014170235.1 of Listronotus bonariensis. NCBI lineage: Eukaryota > Metazoa > Arthropoda > Insecta > Coleoptera > Curculionidae > Listronotus > Listronotus bonariensis. The sequence goes on from JACEGR010007957.1 coordinate 23,249, forward strand.
CAATTTCACCCTACCCGATTGCAAACGAAGTCCAAATTTAAGGCCACCTGTAATCCCAGCATAATATGTTTAACCTATTTATGTCTTTGATTTCTGGGAATTATAATTTTGGTATTTAGATCGCTTAGCACTTCCACTCTATTAACTATATTTTAAAATAGCCGTTTTGGCTTATTGTGGTTCCCATTCTTGATAAATCAGCTCTCTTTCCTTTATCAGGTCAAGTGTGGCTCTGGATTGATAAACTTGCTAGATAACCCTACTGGTGCTAGTTTATTTGGTTTCTCATTTGCTACTATTTCTCAATATCCAGAAATCCGTGGAGTTCTATCCTGTTGTTCCTTTTTTTGATTTTAGAATTTTTAGGCACTGCATCGTGATTTTGGATGTAACACGATAGAAAATACTGAGATTGCTTGGATAGAATTTGGCCATTAGCGCACCAGAAGGTTTAGAGGTATACAAGGTGTTGGGGAAATAATGTTCGTAAATTTAAGGCCCGCCGCAATTGAACCCAGCCCACGCACAGCACATGCGTAGCCCACGCTCAACCCATCCTTCCCGCGTCCACGTTTTTGATCAGTTTACCGCATATTGGACCCAATTCGGCATCAACTATATTTCAGATTTTTAAAACAAACCCATGCTGCACAAGACCCACGAAATCATTGCGGCGAACACAAACCTATCCACGCGTGGCTGGCAGCAGAATGGGCTAGCTCTGGTCTGGGTCCAATATGCGCCACTCCATTTAAAAGCATGTTTTACAAAGTTATGTACGCGTGGGCTGCGCGTGGGCTGCGCGTGTGCTGTGCGTGGGCTGGGTTCAATTTGCGGCGGGCCTAAGAGGTGATTTCTTGCATTATTCTAAGCAAAAAAGTTCATAATAAATTATGTCCGAAAATGAATCATTGTTGAGAAAATTGAGTCAGAGATAATTAAATTTTCCCAAACATTTGGTAACGTTGCAACACAACAAGGATACGAGCGCACGAGGACTGCAAATGATTAGCTAGTGACTAATATTTTTATTTAATAACGCTTTCAGTAAATTACTTACATTACTAACATTTACTCAAAAAAAAAAAAACAAAAAATAAATCGGCAGGCTTACCGATACGTGGCGATACACACTACCAATATTCACGATTATATGTCACTTATTTAAAACGATGTGATGCATTAAAAAACACATAATTTTTTGTAAATGACATAAAGTTACAGTTAAATGTAGCACGTGGTCGAAATTTTATTTTCACACTATAAACTGTTTCTGTGTTTGTTTGAAAGCGTATTTTTTGGAAACAAATAACCGGTAAGTCAATATTTTTAGATCAGTAGTAAATTGTAATCTAAAACCCAAGTTTATTGTTGTTTAGTTCTCGTAGTTTTTTTTATTTTTATTCTTATTTGCGATGTGTATAGGCAAAATGGCATAGTATGTCACTACGCTCCTCCTGTTCAGATGTCTTGTGATTATAAGTGCTATCTTCAAATTTGATCTAGGATTATGCCACGCAACTATCAGAGGAAGACCGAAAGGCAGTCTTGGAGTCAGGATTCTATGATTAATGCCATACAAGCTGTAAAAAACAATGAAATGGGATGGCTTAAAGCATCAAAAGTATTTAATGTACCCCAGGCTACATTACGAAGGCATGCGTTAAAAAAAATAAGGAGCTGAACCCAGGAGAGAAACGGCTAGGAAAACATAAAACCACATTTCCTCCAGAAGTGGAACGACAGCTGGTCGAGCATTTAAAATTTTTAGAATCGCGATTTTTTGGGTTAACTAGAAAAGATGTTTTAGAGTTAGCTTATCAGCTAGCGGAAAAAATGGTTTTAAACATCAGTTTAATGATAATAAAAAAGCAGCCGGAAAAGATTGGCTTAGAGAGTTTCGAAGAAGAAATCCTGACATTTCTTTGAGAAAGCCCGAAGCAACATCCGCGGCGAGAGCTCAAGCTTTTAACAGACCTCAAGTTGCCGAATTTTTCAAAACTTTAGAAGAGGTTGTTAAATACGAGAAGATAAATCCAATGAGAATTTATAACTCAGATGAGTCTGGGTTGTCAACGGTACAACGTCCTCAGAAAGTTTTCGCCACAGCAGGGCGGAAACAAGTTGGCGCTATTACAAGCGCTGAAAGAGGATCTCATGTGACAGTAGTGTGCGCGATGTCTTCGAATGGAAACTATGTCCCGCCAGCGCTAATTTTTGCCAGAAAGAACCTTAAGCAAGAATTAGGGATCATGCTCCTCCAGGAACATTATTGTTAGCTCAGGAGTCTGGATGGATGACAGGCCCAGTTTTTCTAAAATATTTGGAGCATTTTCAAAAACACACTAAGGCAAGTCTGGATGATAAGGTTTTGTTAATTGTTGACGGTCACTCGAGCCATAAATATTTAAATGCACTTTTGTTCGCAAAAGCGAATGGCATTGCATTGCTTTGTCTACCGCCCCACTGCACCCACCGCATGCAACCCTTGGATGTTGCTTTCTTTGGACCACTCAAGACATATTATGACCAGGCAATTAGTAAGTGGTTAAAAACCACCCAGGAAGGGTGGTCACCCAATTTCAAATTGGTTCTTTATTTAATGAAGCCTATTGCAAAGCCGCGTCAGTGCAAAATGCAGTCAATGGGTTTGCTAAAACCGGTATAGTTCCATTTAACCCGGACATTTTTCCGGACTATATGTTTGAAGCCTCAGAAACCACAAATATTCCACTAAATAACTCTGAACCTGGAACGAGCACTGAAAATAATAATTCAGATTCGCCAGCTATTCCAGATCAATCAGAATCTGACAAACAAAGCAGAGGACAGAGTACGCTTGCAGTCACTCCATTTGACCTAAGCCCACCTCCAGTAGGTCGTTTTGTTTCTGGGCAAGGGAAAAGAAAACCCAGAAAACGTCAAGGTACGTGTGTCCTAAATTCAACCCCAAATTTAGAGGAAGCAAAGAAGAAAAACCAACCGGTGGAAGTCACTGAACCAAGAAAAAAAAGAAATGTAACTAGAAAAGTTCTCCAGGATTCGGAATCTGAACAAGAAGCTTTTTCCGGGGACGATGATGATGAGAGTACTTGCTTATACTGCACAGAACCCTACAAGATGTCCAAAAGAGGAGAACTATGGTTCCAGTGCTGTTCTTGCAAAAAATGGGCCCATGGAGACTGCGCGGGGATTGACAAAAAACAAAAACATATATTTGTGAACTTTGCTGTTAAAAATAAGCCCATGTCATTTTGCCCACCCGGGTGGGCAAAATGACACACTCAGCAATTTTTTAAAAATATTTATTAAGAAAATAAGTTTTGTATTTCTTTGTGCTAACTTGGTTTTTATGAGAGTAGAATAATTCTTTTATATGTTAGAGTGGTTTCCGTAAGAAAAAAACGGTTTTTGGTAATATATTTTCTTAATTTTTCAAAAAGTATGTCATTTTGTACACCCTTCCCCTACATCATGTCGCGATGACGTTGCCAATTGTGTGAAGAATTTTGTTTGTCTGTTTTTCTTCTGAAAATTGTATTTAATTAGCATATGATGTATTGATTCATTTTATGCTATTAGGCATATGTTTTTAAATAATTAAAGTGCAAAATTAATTGTATTGATAATCAAAAAGAAATGAGTTCAGCATTTTTTCTCCGAAACGGCTGATTTTCGGACATATGTTATGTTAAGAACTTTTTGCTTAGGCAAATGCAAGGAATCACCTCTTGAAGTTACGAACAAGATTTCCCCAACACCCTGTACACGTCATGCTACTTCAAAACTTTCATGGGTGCCAATGCGTGGAAAGAAGACGGCCTAAAGCAACGACAAAGCAAGATTGATGCATCAACCTACCGCGCACAGTTCTGAGTCATGCGTTTCTGTTTAATCTTCACCTGATAGTGTTTAAAACACAGACACTTAATTGAAAGCATTAAGCTGGTAGGATATGTATGTTTATTAGACCTATTTATTAAAGTTTAAACGTTAACTCGCTCTTTCTTATAGGCCACATTTAAGCTTAGTTCATATACTTGCGAAACTTCGACTTTTGAATGTTACGTTAGAAATTGACCAATCAGAACCCGTTTCGCAAATATGTGAACTAAACTTTAGGCTTTGAACTGTAGAAGAGAACATAGTAGCTTTTCAGTGAAAAATTTTTTGTGCGTCACGCTCCAGAGCTTGAAGCTCTTGATATGTTAAAAAGTTAATCACTGGTACGCAGCCCTAGACAAGGAAAAACAGCTCCAGCAGATAAAAAATTTAACCTTACTTTAAGTAATTTTAATTTTTTTCTGTTAACCTTTCATGACTTTATAATACTCTGATTTATTTAAAAGCACAGTATAAATTTCTCCATTTGTGGGAACTCTAATATCTAATTCCATTTCAAACAAATAATTTTAAAAATTTTATCCTTAACCTTATAGAACAAACTTGACGTTTGGAGCACAAAACACAAAAAAAACGGCTGGTGCATGAAAGGCAAAGGGAAAGAAAAAGAGAGTAGTTAAGGTGCATAACACTTTCGGTCACTGGAATGCCATAAAGTACAACGAAATGCTTCGGAGCTACTCGGAAGCGCTCTATATGTGTCACTGGAAAGCTAACCAGACTTGCAGAACAGGTTGTCTATTTTAAAGTGACAAAACCATTTAAATATACTCTTATCAAATATCCGTTCACCAGTTTTTTTTTTTAAATACTGAACACTTCGGGCGTCTTATGTGTTAAAACAAATTCCAACAAGGGAAAATAAAAAACACGGGTAACAAAAATAATACAACGAATAAAAAATAGGATAAACGGCGATTTTTAAATTGCAATGCAATGTGAGTTTTTTCCGCAATATTTAAATTTGCGAAAGGCTGCAGTGTTTGTAAATTTTGGTAATTTTTTAATACGAGGACGATTTTAGAGAAAGAAGTTTTTGGAATAATACTAAGGTTAATCTAAGAATATAATATTCGATGTTAACTAGTTTAAAATTTGATTATTAGCTTAAACAGAACTTATTTAATAAAATAGTGTTTAAAGCACTTAAGGGGTTAGGTAGGTTTAAAAATTACAAAAATGTTTTTTTGTCTTATTAAATAGTTTAATATGTTTAAAATGCTCTCCTAAAATTTTAAATCGATACGAGTAAAATTCTAAGAGATAGACCCTTCAAAAGTTCCGTCCGTCAACCAAGTAAGTGCACCATTGAAAACATTAAACGCGTTTTTCTCAAAACTCGTTTTTTTTTGTTTTTTTAATCGGTGGACACGATTTCTCAAAAAGCTATAAAGCGATTTTGTACAAATTTTGCACACATCTCTAAAATAACATTATTAAGTGATTAAACAAGGGATTATTATTAATATTTTATTACAATTAATTTTTGGAGTCAATACATGGCGAAAATTTGACCTAAAAATGTGTTTTTTTTTGTTCAAAATCTGTCAAAAATTCAAATTTTATTTTTATTTTTTTCCTTAGTCAAATAACGAAATTTATTTATTTACTAACGATATATTTTTAGTTTTTTAATTTTCTATAAACAAATAATAAGTTATGCTGTCCAGGGCAAGAGCATTTTTTTGAAACGTCAAGGGAGATAAGGTACAGGCCGAGTATTCGGAATTTTTAAATAAAAATTTTACAAAATTCTGTTTAAATATGTATCTTTACTCAATTGTTTAAATAAAATATACGATTGTATATATTAAAAAAATAATAATAGTCAAAAAATCCGTTTTTGAACCTCTGAAACCCACCTAACCCTTTAAAAATAAGTTCTCTTATTCTTTAACTAGTTTTAAAGTCACAACTGAAGTACTGAAAAGCAAAGTAAAACGTCAAACTGTAAAAAACACGAGTACAAACGTATGGTTTCAACTTTGTTTTACTAAGTCAGAGACGGTGATCACGTGATAAACGTCAGGCTCAAGATCCTACCTTGTATTCGTTGTATCATGGGTTAAAAATTACAATAAAATTAAAACGCTGTTGTTACTTATTTTCTAAAAAAACTTTGAAACCATTTTATACTAAAAGGCTTTGGTTGAACAACTGTATTTTCCCTCTGCTATAAAATTCCTTCTATTCCCATGGAATATACGAGAAAACCATCGGTTGCCACATCCACAAATGGTTCTCCACTATAAGTGTTTGAAGTACTAACCATGCCACCAAAGGCCAGTTCGGTATTATCTGTAAATAAACCAAATAGTTCTAAAAAAATTTTTGGACCTATTGGACTAAAATAATGAATTTATTAGTTTTGGATAATGCAACCAGTTTTTCCAAAGAAACGTTTAAATTTTAAACATTTTTGGACCATTTGTCCTCATGTAACACTCATCCTGGGACACGCTGTATAATAAATACCAATTCTTAACCAATATTTAAACCTATTTTATGACGTTAAAAACAATTTAGAACAATTAAAAATGATAACAATAAAATTTGTGATGAGATATTTGATGGTATTATATAATTTATTGCATCAAGCTTATAATATGTACAAAATGATTAAATTTATTTTTTACCTTTTAAAAAATTAGAAATAAAGTCAAATATTTAATTTTTTTGCCTCCTCTTTTTTATGTATTTTAATACTTATTTAATTTTTCTATATTTTTATGTAGACTAAAAAAAGCCCAAAATATATAACATATAAAACCAGTTGCCTGGTATTTATCAAAAAGTATTTCCTTTATGTTTAAAGCACTGGAAAATTCAGTATTGTTTGTCACTACTTATTTTTGCTTATAGATAGATTTTGGGGTGTACTCGAGACGGCGATATGATATTAATAAAATTTTGAATTTGAGATTGTTGAGTTGCTAGACATAGATGAATGAGTCGCTAGAAAAAGATTGCGGTGTCGAAAGTTCGCTCGCCAATTTTTACCTGCCTGTAATAAGATCCCATAAATAATTTTCAATCGTATTTGAACAATTTACATAATTTTGCAAAAGTTAGAATTTGTCTATAAAATTTCATTATATTTACGGTAAAAATACAAAAATTAATTATTTGTGAATATTATCAACGACAGTGAGTTCACGTCTGGGTTACGCCTAGGAACTTAACCATGTACCCGTCTAGAATGTTCGTCTAGAATTTCAATAATCTTAATCTGTTTTATTTGGGTTCGTCTAGCAACTCGAGTACACCGAGATTTTAACTCATCACACCAAAAAATAAGAAAAAAACTTCATATGAACATATGTCCTAAACGTCTCAGTTTTTGAACAAAGGGGTGTTCTAAGATACAGGGCGTTAAAGTTTTCAAAGAACTCGGTATCCTTTAAATATTTTAGGAAGCCTTTAACCGACTTGGATAAAATTTGGGACACTTATTTAATGTAATAATGCGCTTTTAAAGCTTTATCTAGATTAGGATTATGGTAAAAAAGTACGCCACAAGCAATAGAAGATGCCACTTTCAAGTCTTTTCTTTGTATCTACCTTCGTGTTCAAGAAAAAATATTAAAGCTACTTTAATTTCTCCTAAAAAGTACTCATAGACAGAATGACAAAAAGAGCAAAAATAAAGATTAAACAATTATTTGTCTTAAAATAAATAAGCAGTCGTGTATTTACGAAAATTGTCATTTTCCCTATTTATTAAGGTCAACATTGTTTATTCTTTTAATTTTGGATTCTATTTTATGCTTTTTAGTGCTATTTTTGCATGAGTTAAAGTGGCATCAATTTTTTTCTGGAAGACACAGCGAGATACAAAGAAAATACAAGAGACTAAAAAGTGGGATCTTCTATTACTTTATCTGGAAAATGTATAAAAACTTTATAAAAAGTAGATGGCGTACTTTTTTCTCTTAATAATATTGGCTGTAGTGCCCACTGAGACGCTACGGGGCCCTATTCTCTTAATCTAGGTAAAACTTTACAAGTGACTTATTAATGTAATAAGTGTACCGAATTATATCCAAATCGTTTAAAGGGCTCCTAAGATATTTAAAAATACCTACTTAAAAAAAAACTTTAACTCCCTGTATCTCAGAAATGAAGGAAGTCACAAGTAAACACCCCCTTAAGTTTAGTACCGTAGTTAGGAAATACCCTGTATATAGGACAATATAAAAAACTAAGTAAAAATACCTAACCAAACTATTTATAAATCGTTTATTCCAACTGTTATGAAGACAATAACACGATAAAATTTTATAAAGGTTGTAATTTAATTGTTAGCTAAAAATACAGGATTCCTCAGCTTATTTTAGGAAGAAAAGTTTATATAAACATATGTCCTAAACCTCTTTAACTTTTAAGATATAGAGTGTTAAAATAAAAAAATCCTATTTTTTAAATATCCCAACTATTCTTTACCCAATTTTGTTTTAATTTGGCACTATTATTAATGATATTAAGGGGGTAATTTATCACTAACTTAATTACATTTAATAAGTCCAGTGGCGTCTCGAGAGGCAACTGAAGGAATATTTCCACAAAAAATGGTACTCCACTGACTGTGTGTAAAATAATCTGCTTTTTTAGATTAGGCAAATAAAAATACTGCTTTTATGTCTATTTTTCTCCGTATCTTGTTTAGTTAAAGAGAAAAAATTAAAATACACTTAACTGCATATTTTTAGACTATAAAAGAAGCATTGCTGGATCTTTTTCTTTAAAAAACTAGTTTATTAATTTTTAATTAGCAATTATGTAACAAAAATAATAAATACTTATTTAAATAAGGTTTATATACAGTATAACCGATTTTACTAAAATAAGTGTTTTTTTTGTTTTTTATTTTTTTATTTTAACACCCTGTACCTCAAAAGTTAAGACGTTTAGGACATATGTTCATATGAACTTTTCTTCCTAAAATAAGCTAAGACATAATACCCCGTTTTTTAGCCATCAATTAAATTACACCCTGTATACGTTGTTTGCTAACAAACAAAAAATATATTTTGCAGAGCTGACAGTGACTTTTGCCATTTCTAAAAAACTTAAATAATTGAAGTTTACCAAAAACAAATAGAACTCTTGTAAAATAGTTATCACAAGTTGTCATTCACCAATTAATACCCTAAACTAAACAATCATAACTTAGATTCTGCTATTTTCAAAGTGTATCCAAGAAATTTTGACAACTTTTATAGCGTCCTACATGTATAGGGTTGCCATAAATTTTATAGCCAATATCAGGTCACCTTCATTTTTGGTATGGTTAAGTTTAGCCGAGGGTGGGGGAGGAGGTGTACTAAATATTTTTTGTGTTTATATAAAATTCAGCAGCATTTTAAAGTTATACTGATACTGCAAAATTGCTTCGACAGATTCTGCCAACATTCGATTCCTTTCGTCGGTCCGCTGACTTGCCATTAATAAAAAAATCTCTTTGGATTGGTATTATGTAAAGGAATTAAAATTTAAACAAAATATTATTTGGCTTTTCTCCAGAATAAAATTAAAAAGCGTATTTAACATTTTATGAAAATTAAAACTTTTATACATTATGCAGAACTATTCTGCTCTTACACAATACAATTAAAGTTATTATTACTTTAAAAGAAATAAAATAATGAAATATTTAATATTAAGTTACTTACAATACAAAGGTTTTAATCTATAAACAAAAGTTCATTAGCACTCGGTTGAAATTATTTTAATGTAATAAAATAAAATCTTAACAAGATGCCAGACGAGAACTGGGCCAATGGTTGCGTCTCAAAAATGTGGTAAATAGTTTACCAAAAATGTGGTAAACAGTTTACCTAAAAACTTATTGATAAACTATTTACCACATTTTTGAGACGCAACCATTGGCCCAGTTCTTGTCTGGCGTCTTGTTAATTTTATTTTGGAGAAAAGCCAAATAATATTTTGTTTAAATTTAATCTCCCAGAAAACAAATAAAGCATAAAATAAGGAATTGAAAATAAGTATTTACATATTTTGATTTATTCTGATAAAGCGGTTAACAGAAAATTAAATATTTTGTTCCATATCGTAAATAGGGACTTTTCACTATGAAATTGGTACGTCGCGTCGAGTCGGGACATAGGACCTAATAACGGTAACATTCCCGATATATCGGGACGGATTGCAACCCTAACATGTAAGACATTGGGCATATTTGGGTTAAATACTCAACATGGCTTACCTAAATTCCATTTTAATCCCTTAGAACTAACGAGACAAGGGGCCCCTATTGGAATTAAGGCGCACCATTCCTGGTTTTCTCTTAAATTTTTGGGTATACTAATTCTATGTTGTCCTGGGTTAAGTAGCCATGTAATTGAATTGGAAGCTATTTGATATATTTTCTTGTCTTCCATAAAAGTTTTTGCTTTAAATAGGGTATTAATATTCGCCAAAATCTGATCAAATCGTCCTGAAGTATCGCCTAAGACAAATATAGTGTCTATCTAAAAAAGTTTTATTTTTAAACCCAAAAAGCGTTGGTAATATTGTTTTCAATGTTTTGCAGTAAAGTCATTTACTTGAACGGTAAAAAAACTATGTAGTCAAAAACACAAAAAAAATTATAAAGTCCCAACTAAATGTAATAAATCAGATATTCGTGAACTGTGGTGGCAAACTACTATTGTACAGGGTGGCGCCTTTTTGTTGACCTTCCAGGGTGTAGCGAAAACTAAAAGAGATAGAACAAATCTGAGTGCACAATCTCAATTTCGATTAAAAAAAAAAAAAAATAATGGTGAAAGGAAATTATCACTATCTTCATTTGTTTCGGAGATACAGTACGTTTTTCAAATTATGTCAATTTGGCCAGCCACTTGTAACTAGCTTAATATAAAAGATAGATAAAAATGTAAATAGAAAAGGTTTAGGGATTTTTACCTAGAATACAGTGGCATGCCAATAATTTTTTCCACTGATTTTATTTTAAAGTTATAACACAAAGTTGGGTTTTTAATGGAACACCCTGTATTTTTTATTACCAATAAAAAGATCACCTTAAAAATACCACATTTGATATATTTGATTTGTAATAGTTTTGGAAATATAGGTATCCTCAGGAGTTCGATTATAAAATGGTATTTTTTTATAAAACACTTTGTATATTTTATTACAATTAAGAAAACATTTTAAAGACCTTTAAAAATTTACCAAATTTAAAATGATTTTCTTTAATTGTTTTGGAAATATGAGCTTCCAAATCTTAGTGTGTATACACACTAAATATCTACTATTTTTAAATTTATATGGTCATATTTCCAAAACTATAAGAGATAGATATATCAAATGTGGTATGTATTTTGTTAAACCTCTTTGAAACATCTTTGCAACGGTAATATAATATACAGGGTGTTTCGATAAAAAAAATCCTGATGATGTCCATATTTCCAAATCTATTAAAAAATAGATATATCAAATGTGGTATTTCTTATAGCTTTGGAGAAGAATTTTCAACTAATGATAAAATATACAGGTTATTCTATTGAAAAAACAACTTTGTGTTATAACTTTAAAATAAATGTCAATGGAATAAATATAGGAACGCCACTGAATTCCACGTAAAAATCGCTAAAACTTTCCTATATACATAATTCTTCTATCTCTAATATTAAACAAGTTACAAATCGTGATTGTGCAATCAGATTTGTTTTTGTTCTTTTAGTTTTTGCTTTACCCTGCAAGGTCAACAAAAAGGCGCAACCCTGTACAATTATCTCATTAAAATAAGAAAAATAGTTCATATAAACATTGGTCCGCTAATTTTTCGTTCTTAAGATACTGGGTGTTGACCTTTTGAAAAACTTTAAAATTATAAATACCAATATTTTAGTAAAATTTGTTAGACTAGATATATACGTAATTTAAATAAGTATTGTTGTTATATAATTGCTAATAAAAAGAACTATAAAACGTAATTTTTACAAGAAAAAGTTCCTGTAATGTTTGTTTCATGGTTTGAAAATATGAAATTGGGTGGATTTTTTTTTAACTACACATGATATAAAGAAAAATTAAGAAACAAAATATGTATTTTTATTAGCTTAATCCAAAGAAAGTACAAAAATTTCACAAACATTTTCACAGTTAGTAGCGTATCGTTTTTTTTTGTTACAAATATTCGTGCAGGTGCCGCTCGAGACGCCACTGGACTTATAAAACTCAATTAGGTTAGTGATAAATAACACCCTGTATCTTGAGAAGGAATAATTTGCGGTCCCATGTTTACATTTTTTTCTTATTTTCATGAAAGGATTCTACCCTTGCCATTTATCACTACTGTTTAAAAACACCCTGTATAGGGAAGTTTTGAATCCATTGGGTAAACTCAAAATTAAATGTTTCTGGAATTTTAAGAATATCTATACTAGGAAATATAATGCGTAGTGTTCTTTGTATCTTTTTTAAAACTTCGAACTGTTTCTCCTGGATGGCACTTATAATATTCAGAATATTTTAATGTATAAATTCCAGACTTTTATGTTTACTAAACCTGTCCTAGACATTAAATAATTTGTGCGTAGCTGTAAATACCACCTTGAGATTATTTCTGCTAATAATATTTGACATTTATTTAAATTTTAAATTGTGAACAAAAAGTAAAACCTAAGGTGCATAGTTAAGGATCCCTGAACCATTTTTCCATGTCATTACTATAAAGCTAATTATTCGTGAGTAGCTTCATTTTGACCAGACTCCCAAATTTTTTTCTTACAACTATTTTCGTTGGTGGTAGCTTATAGGGGTAACAGGAATTAAATGTGTTGACAACGTCATAAGAAAATACTGATGGAATGGCTGCATATTTCAAAAGAAAATGTAATTCTAATTTTATTTGTTTGATAATTTTTTATTGTCTATTTTACATTTTCCTATACCGTAAAGATTTTGTATATTATTTTATACATATAAACCTTCCTCTTGAATTACCCTACCATTTTAACAAAAACGCATCAAAATCCGTTAAATAGTGATAAGAAACTATTTTGGTACTCCGTGTATAATATTTTTTAAATACTAATCATTATTTTGCAAATCTTTATATTTAAGCAATTTTGTAAATCTCTAGATGGTATAAAAACGTAGTTAAATTGCATTTTAGTTTTAAGGGTTTTTTATTATAACTTTTTTGACCCACCCTGTAAGGCAATTTTATATTTTTTTATAAACAATAGATACCTGTGCACAATTTCTACAAACATTTTTTTCAATTGCAATAGTAAACGTCAATATCGATTTTTATTGTAAACTATTTTTTTAAACACTTTGTATATGTATTTTTTGGATAATATTATTATTAGCATAACCTACAATCGCTGCACTAGCGGACCGATGCTATTTATTTTAATGATAAGAGCACAAATATTCGACAATATATCACTGAACATATATTTAATAACGAAAGAATCATTACCTTTATCGCCGCAATTATCGTTATTATAAACAATTGACACCACAATCGCACGCTCACTTAAGTAGGAGAGAAACAGATGTCGAACGTCGCGGAGATTGTGCCTCTTTGTCTCTCGTTTCGCGCTCTTGCTTGCACTTCAAGCCTTAAATGGAACGCGCGAAGTAACGGCACATCAGTTATGTTTTTTGTGCATGTAGCCGGCTTCATCGAATTATAAGACGTTGTCACGTCAAAAACATGGATTTTTTCTTTTAATTTTTAAGATAATTATCTAAATAAACCGTAAAAATATTTGTCCTACAAAATGTAAGGTTTCATTAGAGTCCCCTACCACCAACATGTATGGTTAACGATGTCGTGTAAAATAACTACAAACCAGCTGATTTTTCTCTAATCATTAAATCATATTTATATAATTTAACACCCACATTGTCCTACAAATTGCGAGGTACGTCATCCTGGTTTTTTGATATTTATCAAATCAACATCTTTAATCTCTGCTACCCCTGTATGCTACCACCAACGAAAATTGTTGTAGGGAAAAAGTTGGTTGGAAAAGGTTAAAATAGGCAAAAAAGGCAAAAATCTATCAAACAAATAAAATTAATTTTTTTTTTGAAAAATGCAACTATTTCATCAGTATTTTCTTATGACGTTGTTACGTTCAACTATCGTCAGTAAACCGACTTTGCAGACAACCGATTTTTAATAAATTTTTGATATTTGTCAAATCAACATATTTAATTCCTGCTACCCCTGTAAGCTACCACCAACGAAAATTGTTGTCAAAAACAAACTTGGACGTTTGGTCAAAACGAAGCTACTCACAAAAAATTAGCTTGTTAGTAATGACTTGGAAAAATGGTTGAGGAATCCCTAACTTGTACTGAAAGCTTACAAAATGAATTAACACATTAAAGATACGAATGTATTTTTTTGTTTATGCAGACACATTTAAAAATTCCCTGTAACTTAATATCGGACTTACAATAGTATACAGGGTGGCGCACCACAAAGGTCGAGGTCTCTATTACAAAAGCAGTATTATTTTTTAAAAATATTATTTTATAGGCATATGAGAGTGTCTTTTCAAAAGGGGATATAATAAGTTTTAATTTTTGTTTCAAATATCTTGTTTAATATTATTATTCATATTGAAATGCACACATTTTTCACCATATACTGACACAAAACGGTATATCAAAGACAAATGAAACTAATAATTCAGTTTAAGGTGAAGAATTTGTGCAATTCAATATTAATAAAGAGATTCCACAAGAAATTTAAAACAAAAATAAAAATTGAATATATTCCCTTTTGAAAAGACACTCCTCATATGTAGGTGTGCTAGGAGCACAGTTTAAAATTATAGAGAAGTATACCGGGTGTGTTAAAAAAGATCCATACAAACTTATGTTTCTTTAAATTAAACACACTGTATATTAGTCTATTTCTGGATTGTATAAGGTAAGTTTCTTTCACGATCCCTATACCAAAAGTTTAAGGTTTGTAAGACATTTAGGATTTAAAAAAATTCAAGATAAAAACAAAATTTTAATATATCCGACCTTACTTACCCTTGACTTTGTGTATTATGTTACATTGCTACAATATTAACTTTGCCATCTCCTAGACTTAAATTTTTACTACAAATATACAGGGTATTCAGAATCTAATATTTAATGTTCTGTACCTGAGAGTGCAAATTACTCGCTTATTTTAATGGAACACCCTGTTTAAGAGTATGCCGTAGCACGTTAAATTGAGCTAAAACGCGCTGCCGTTTTTAAATATTTGTTTGGAAAAAAATGTATAGAGAAAAGTTTCTTAAAATGATCCAAAGATTATCGGAAAGTTGGTTATTTTTACGGTTTTGTAATTTTGGGAAATTTCATGTGTTAATTATTAACATTACCAAAAATCAATTAACTTTCCGATAATCTTTGGATCATTTAAACTTTTCTATATACTTTTCCCAAAACAAATATTTAATAATTAATAGTTAAAAAAACTAAAAAAACGCGCTTTTATATGCAGCAAACTAAAATTAGAAAACATTTTCATTAAAAGAAAATATTGTCATTTCATAGTAAAAAGCGTGGGGTGCATTTTGCTATTTTTCCTAAGCACTTCCATCATAAATATTTGCAAATATAATAATTATAACATTTAATATTTATCACCCCACGCTTTTTACTATGAAATGACAATATTTTTTTTGAAGAGTATTTTCTGGTTTTAGTTCATTGCATATAAAGCGTGTTTTGGTTTTCAACTATTATTATTTTTCATTTTAGTTTCTGCTACTCTTGACAGGCGGCGAAAATTTTTTAATATGAATAAAGTGGCAAATTTAAAATTTTTCCAACAATTGCAACTCACTAAAAATTTCTTCTTCATTAAGTAGCAAAGTTTGAAATTTTGCCAACAGATGGCAATCCAGGCAATGTTTGGACCGTTAGCAATATATTGCAACCCATAAAATTTCTTCTTCATTTGACCATAAGTTTGAAATGTTGCCCATGAATGCTTAACTGGTTATTATTTTTATAATATAATGGATTTTCCTGGCGATCCAAAAAAGATATGGATACTGTTTGCAGATTATTGCATTGTCCTTGTTTCCTGAATACACATTTTTAAGTTCAAAGAAATCGAATAGCTGGGTTGGTTGGAAATTAGGCTCAAAGATTCCGTTACATAGCCAGATAGTTGCAACTAAATTATTAGCGTGTTAACGGCATTTATTAACTGTTGTGATCATAAAATTAATTACCAATGTACAATAACCCAATTGTGTAAAAGAACTTATTAATTTTTATTGTTCATAAGAATTGAACACCAATGGTGCAACCTTAAATTGTGTAAAAACTAAAATTTCTTCTTCATTTAATAGCAAAGTTTGAGAAATGTTGTAAC
The DNA here is from genome assembly GCA_014170235.1 of Listronotus bonariensis. Lineage (NCBI taxonomy): Eukaryota > Metazoa > Arthropoda > Insecta > Coleoptera > Curculionidae > Listronotus > Listronotus bonariensis. The sequence goes on from JACEGR010007957.1 coordinate 39,528, forward strand.
AGATGGCATCCTAGGTGTTGTTTATAATATAATGGAAATTTTTTCCTGGCGATTAAAAAAGATAAGGGATACTGTTTGCAGATTATTGCGTATCCCATGGGTCCTTAATACGTGTGCAAAGTTTCAAAGAAATCGAATAGCTGGAAGTTGGTTAAAATTAGGCTCAAAGATTCCGTTACATAGCCAGATAAGTTACAACTTCAAGTTAATATAAAAGCGTGTTAAAAAACGGCAGCGAATTGCGTTTTAGCTCAATTTAACGTACTACGGCATCCTCTTAATAATTAATTTTTGTTTAGGGACAAAAATAGAATAGGTTTCTTTAGCAATTTCTATGCCAAAAATGAATTGTTTTTTAAAACATTTAGGATTTTTGAATAATTCATGTCAAAAACAAAACTTAATTGTCCAATATGGAGCAACAACACACAACCATAGCTTATTATGTTCAATTTAAAAAAAAAAAAGAAAGAGTAAATTTTAGGATTTTTGAAGAATATACAAGGGGATCCAATTAAAATAACAAAGTTACTCTATATCAGTCTACTTCACCTATATTTACCTCTATGTCGCAGCTATAGGCATATTGTTTAATTTCCTTCAGTGCCTTAGTAAAATCAGTTTCATCCTGATTAGGTGTTTTTATCACTTTTGAATGCCTTTTTCTAAAATATTCTAAAACGTCTTTGGGTAAAGAATCCATATCACCAGTTATCAAATCCGGTGGAAGAACATCTGCATCATCACACTGATGAGCTTGTAGCCAATTTAGCCATCTTTGCGCACCACCATCGACTGTAACCCGAAGATTGGCTAAAACATTGAAGAAGTCTGATGACTTACTGGACTTAGAACAAAAATACGTACAGGGTGTTTCTAAAAGGTGCGGAAAGATGGGAACCCCAAATTCCTGAGGTTAAAATATGACCATCTAGCCCAACTTACCTCAGTTTAGTAGATGATTTAAGTGATACAGGTGTTAAAAAGTTATATTGATTTTAGTTTTTATAAATAATTTTGTTAATAAGAGGTGTATTGTCGCAATACTTGGATAAATGGGGTTTTTGGGAGGTGAAACATTAAAATCTGCTATCAATTTTATGGTAAACACTATAGAGCGTCACCTGGGGAATCTTGTATAAATTAAAAACAAAAATAACTTTTTAAGACACTCTGTACATACATAACATTTAAATACAAATTCATATTTCCCAACATATTTGCATAAAAACAGTTTGTATGGTAAAAGTTGATTTTTAGGAACCGTTTTTAAGATATCTGGAAAGAAATCAGTACCTATACGGCCAGGTCTAAGCTATAAAGGGTGTTTCAGAATTAAAACATATTTAGGTAGTAGTTATTTAAAAGTAACGACCGTGGTGGCACTACCGCGTTGTCTAAAAGGTGCTGTGAAATGCAACTGCATGTTTCAGTGCTTGGACAACGTTGACGGAACAGGGGGAACGATGGGTTAAACATCTAATAACCTGACACCCACGGTACTCTGGTATTTAGGCATAGACCTTCGTGGGATGTCAAAAAGATAAAAAAAAAAAAAATAATAAAAGCTAGTCATTTCAAGTTCAAATGATTTAAAATCCACGAACACCATTGGACGGCAGGCGCAAGCTTTGAGCACCATTAGGACTTTGGGAATGGTAAGGTTGATTAAATTGGGGCAAAGTGGCGCATTTTTATGCTTAAACACATTACGTTTTAAAAATTTTTTAATTCTAAAATGTATTTGTAGTGCTATAAAACAATAAATTACATAAGCCTCAATTTAACCACTATGTAACCAAAAAAACAATGTGTTTACCATTATTCCATAAATTAAGTACTCTCCTGTTATCAATGTTAAGATTTATTCGGCAATTAAGTATAACAATTGCATAATTTTTTTCCTTAAAATTTTCCAAGACATCTTCACAAGGTGTCCAAACTTCTACTTCATTATCACTGTTGGTCATTAAAGGAATCATAACCCTAAAATAAGGAATAATAAAAGAATTTTATTCAGGTGGGCTAAGAATAAAAGACTTTATTTAAATAAAAATCTTTAGTAGTATCTTAATACTAGTACTACTTAGAAAATAAGTAAAACAAAAATGTTAGTAAAATAATGCTATAAGTAAACACCAAGAAAAATATTTAGAAGTTTATTAAAAATCCTTTTGAAGCAGGCGCGGCGAGTTTTGAAATTTTATATGGGTGCCATGTGTCAAGAACAAAAAAAAGGTCCTCACTCACACACATACATTTTGCTTACTCCATTTCTTCTTGCCTGAAAGCAGAAACTTTTAGCCAGTTTTAAAGACGTACAAAAAAATTAAAATTGTTCTTTTCTCTTATGGGTGTATTATTGCACCCATATAAGAAAAGAACTATTTTAATATTTTTTGGGTTTGTCTTTTAAAACTGTTAAAATGGAGTAAGTAAAATGTATGTAAGTGAGGACCCTTTTTGCTCTTTAAAAAGTTTTTGACACATAATAATAATAATAATAATAATAATATCCTCTATTTCCACAAATCATTGTTACAACGACAAAGAAACGTCACTTCAGAATACAAGCAAAATAGAAACTGCGTATACTGTCTACAAAAAGTGCATCTCTCAATCTTCGCAACAATGCACATGTACTGTTCAGTTTAGACTGCAGTGAGTGAATATGATCTTTCCAACTTAGGTTTGAGTCTATTATAACTCCTAGAAATTTTATGTTGTATGATTAAAGAATTAAACGGTCAAACCAAAATGTCAAATTTTTCACCTATGTAAAAAATGCATATAAAAAAAGAAAAAAATTGTCCCACCCTGTATAATTATGACTAACTGCGCATCATTTGCCTTTGGAAAAAAACCTTGGTATAAGTTAATTTTAATGCCTAAGTATCATTATTATTGTAACAACCTTTCAAAAGTGATAAATGAAATACTTTTTTTATTCTAACTTTGAAGGTCAATAACTCCATAAGGAAACGTGATAGAACTTTTTGTATATAACGTACTAACGTTATTTTGATTCACTTTATCGCACCTAAAAAAATCAACATGG
>JACEGR010007958.1:0-42574 GCA_014170235.1 Listronotus bonariensis
AGAAGTAAACAAAGTGAGAAACATGTACCATCTGGCGGCCATTAGTGGGTCTACGCTTACGTCGTTGTTTTACCGTATGTAGGGATTAATTTGAAATTCCGGGTAGGATGGTTCCATGTTTTTCTATGGTGCTCTCATGGTCTGTAATTTTTTTTTATCTTTTGGACATCCCACGAAGGCATATGCCTAAATACCAGGGTACCGTGAGTGTCGGGTTATTAGATGTTTAACCCATTGTTCCCCCTGTTCCGTCAACGTTGTCCAAGCACTGAAACAGGCAGCTATGCATTTCACAGCACCTTTTAGACAACGCGGTAGTGCCACCACGGTCGTTATTTTTAAATAACTACTACCTAAATATGTCTCCCCAGCTGGGAATCGAACCGGCGACCTCTGGCTTCGAAGATCAAAGCTCTGTCCACTGCGCCACGGAGGAGACAAGTAATGTGTATATAACATTTTAAGGCAGGTATGGGCAACCTTTGACATGTTGCGGGCCGGGTTTAAAAGTAGTACATTTTAAAATAGTGTTGTAGTTTTCAATAATACTATTTTCTTGGACTATCATTGTCTTTTATTTTTAACTGATACAACACAACGCCGACGTTTCGTGTAGTGTCTATCTCCAACCGTTTTTAAGTGATAACTAAACTTGAAAACGGTTGGAGTTAGACACCATCAGAAACGTCGTGTATCAGTTAAAAATAAAAGACAATGGAAGTAGAAGAAAAAAGCATTATTAAAAACATAATACTGTTGTAGTGTTCTTAATTATTTGCAACAGATATTCAGACATGATATAATACTTCAATGCCATTATAATATCAATTTAATAAAATAACAAAATGAAATGGTAAAAATACGTCCAACATTATAAAAAAATGGTTAAATTTGAAACTGTTGCACTTATTTTGCTAGTCGAAGTTATCACCTCGATAGCTCAAATAGAACTGAACTAAAGGACCATCCACCCGCTTGTATAGGCAAAATAAAGAGCTTTGATGTTTGGCTCCTCACTCTGGGATGATCGCCGCCACTCGGCTTGCTCGCTTACTTGATTCTTTGAGTTTAAGTAAGTGGTGTAATTAGGCGCGCTTGTGGCTGCTCCGGTTCTATCGGCAGCGTCGATCACCAGAGTTAAGCCGGCTGTCCATGAGAGCGGTTTTCCGATCGCGGATGATAATTCAGCCTTGTGGTTGGCGGGAAAAGCATTTTAAATTTGCACTAACCAATCACAACTCTGAATTATCATCCGCGAGCGGAAAACCACTCTCATGGACAGCCGGCTTTAAGCAGTAAAGTGCGCCCCCATAACTTGGATGGGTGACCTGGCCGTTGTCGGCAACGGCACGCAGTGTTCTGCTCGGGGGTGAACGAACGGACCGAGCAGCAACCATCCAAGTTACGGAATGAATGGTGTGTGAATGGGAAGGAGTAGGGGTCAAGCCTTCAGGCTGCAGTGCACCACCCAGGGGGCGGTCGTCGGACCTGGGTGAGGTGACCTCGAAAGGGCAAAAAAAAGTTGTGTAATTTCATTATTTTTTTTTAATTAGGTTTTTCCAAATGTCTCGTCGCGGGCCGGGTCAAACCATATAGCGGGTCGGTGGTTGCCCGTATATGTTTTAAAAATAGGTATCTACCTGTTTTGGGATTGTTCTAAGTCTTCTGTCTTGATGTCTCCTTCTTCGTTTTTTATTTTCCATTCGGCAAATGTTACTTCATCTGATTTTTTAATTTCGTATGTCATTGTGATGTTTTCCACTTTCACATCATTCTGTGTTGGTTTAACAGACAAATAATTGGATCTTTAAATAATAAGAAACATTTTATATTTATGAATATTAAATGAAAAAGATAAATTTCTAGTTCCCTCTGACTCATTTTTAATATTTTAAGACTTTTTACATATTCATAGGTTTCTTCTATATAAATAAAGAAAATTATCAATTCAAAACTATTTCGGAAAGGAAAAGACATAGAGAAAGAACTAAATTAAAATAAAACTCTGCATTATAATGACATAATATGACATTTAAATCGCATTAGGAAAACTTTAAATCTTAATTTTCTTTTTAAACTAATTTTTTTAAATTTACCCAATTATTTTGAAGCACAGCATTACTTTTATATAAATTTGACTTAGGCAATATAGGAATTAATAACAAGGCCAAATTATACAGTGCGTGTCTAAAATCAGGACCCACCTTCTTAGTAAGATAACACAAACTTAGAACCTCTTTGACTAAGTGTGGTATTTTCTTAAAAGTATTTTAAAAATATTTTTAATGGTGATATTGGTGAAAAACATAAATATCTGTTTACATTTTTAAACGCAAAAGGATTTAAAACGTTTTTAATAACAGATGAGAAAAACGGACATGTCACAGTCAATAAATCCAATTTTTAGGGCTAAATAAAATAAACCAAAAATTAAAAATAATTTTTGTTCCAAAATTACGTCATTTTTTTATTTAAAGTATATATTTGAAAAGCTTATTAAAAACTTTTTAAAAATGTCATTGCCAACTATGCTGTCCATTAAAAAAATTATTATTATTATTAACGAGCAGATAAGCGGCACTGCCGTTGGGACTGCTCAGATTTTCCTTTTAGGTCTTTGGATTTGTTTAACAGATTTTAATATTACAGATTGTTCTTAATTTTAAAAATAATTTAATATCACAGGTACTTTTTAATTTAATAATATTATAGACCAAGGTATCTGCCAAACCACAGACTAAGTGGACTGCCAAACCACAGACTAAGTGGTCTGCCGAACCACAGACAAAGTAGTCTGCCAAACCACAGACAAAGTTGTCTGCCAAACCACCGACCAAGGTGTCTGCCAAACCACAGACCAAGGTGTCTCCCAAATCACAGACCAAGTGGACTATCAAACAACAGACCAAATAGCCTGCCATACAACAGACCAATTGGTCTGTTAAACCACAATCACCTAAAAAGTGTACTTGATTTGTGGAAAAAGTAATGTTTACTTAAATTATATGCTGGAACAATTTGGTAATGTAATAAAGGATAATTTGTGTAATCATGTGAGTTTTTCGTTTTATTGAAACAGGCAAAACCCATAGAGAAACTAGTAAAGAACAAAATAAAACTTTTTTCAAGGTCGTTGACGTAACCAAATGTTATAACTGCTTTCAGCTGTTTTTGACAGCAACAAAAGAATAATTTGAAAGTAAACATATGTATTTAAAGGGATCATTATCACTGTTTTTTATGGTGGTCCGCCATTTTAAATAATTTTATTCAATTTATTTTTACAAAAGGATTTTAAGGTTTAAATATATTATATTATTTCCATAACACCCTGTATACATATAAGGCAGAATAATGAAAAAATATATATTCAACTCAAAACATGTCTATGGAGTTGTTGATAAATGTAATAGTTTTGAAAATGTCATAACTGGCAAAATCGTGCCTCAAACGAGTGTTTCTAATGTCTCTCTAGGAATTTATAAAATTTCACTTTTACATCAATTCTACTTTTCTGACGTGTGATGGATTATTACAGCCACGGACACAGCAATTTTTTCTCAAAGTCGGCATAATTCAAATAATCTTCATATATTTTATAAATGATTGATAACAAATAAATCATGTGTTAAAATTGAATAAATGATCCCATGACAGTCACTGGATGGCGTGAAGGTCTAGATGCACGATCCCTATACCCCCTTTTCATTTAATTTTTTTTTAATAGCCCCCAACTTACAGTTTGACATTTATATCTGTCATTTCTTGCCTACAATTTGGTTAATGTTGTCTTACTAAAGTCCTCAAATTTTTATGGATTAATACTGAACAGTTCAAAAGTTAGGAAGACACGCACTGTATAGATTTACTATTATATTAATAAAAATAGATAAAAACTTACATATTTAAATCCATGCCAGAAGAATCTGAAATATCTTGAATATTTGTATTTCGCAAAGAGTGTTTAAATTCAAAAGTATTGCTTTCTGGTTCTACTTTTACAATCGAAAAGGTGGAAGGTTTATCTTCTGTAAAGACATCTCCTAGATCAACATTTTCATTTTTAAGTAATCCTATAAAGGGATGATTATCATCTTGCTCAGACATTTCTTTTTTAATAGATATAAATTCAGTAGTTTTTACTTTATCACCATTGTTGGCTCTTTTTTCATGTGAGTCTTGTGGTACTAATTCGACCAGTTCTTTTGAAATGCTCGATATATCCTTGTGAAGGTGGGTTTCCATTTTAAAGTTTTTAATAATTACCCTTCACAAGGAGTTTTGTAATACAGTAAAAACAAAAAAATAAGGGGTTTATGTAGTAACATATATTTGTAAACACCACAAAACAAATATATATTTATATAGTAATGTGGATTAAATCGTAAGTATAAGAACAGAGACAAGATGACATAAAATAGGTAAAAAATGAATAATATAAAGTGGTATAATATTTATAAAAGTTTGGATTTTATTATCAAATAAGGTTAGAAGACTGTACATTAGGACTACATAGGCATTCGACAACCGAGATAATAATAAAACGGATAATTATCCGAACAAGGATGTTTCAAAAAGTCGATCTGGATAATTCTAACGCAACACACAAACACGTTTCGCGATTTGTATGTATATCACTAAGCTTAGTTCATAAGCTTGCGAAATGCGATTTGCGAAATCGTGTTCTGATTGGTCCATTTGTAACGAAACATTTGAAAGTCGTTAGAAATTGACCAATTAGGGACAAAGGATGCCTTTCTAAAAATTACTGTACTCCATTTGTTTTTTTAATGGTTTATATGCACTTGTGATTTTGAAATAAAATCGTTTTTTTTAGCATATTTCGAGTGCACATGTATTCAAGTATATCATTATATATAATAATACTAAGTTGATAAAATGTACGTGCCGATAAAACTTGAAAAGGAGTCCCGATACGATAAAGGGACTTATATAGTGTGATAGCCCTTTATCCCCCTCGAACAAGAAAGTTCCCGTTTTACCCTAAAGGGCGTAATTTTAAAGATATAAGGACTCTTCCAACCCTTCAACTTGGAAATTAAGTGTAGTGGCGCCATCTGAGTTCGAGTATTTGAACTTCATTCAGAACAACGGTTATTTGGGTCTCATGAGAGTTGTCAGAGATCCGTCTATCATAATAAAAAATATTAAGAGGATTTTCTGAAAACTTTTTGTATTATTTTCATTTAACATCGTGCAGTTTGGTTGGACCACCCTTTAATAGTCATTCAAAAATAGTTGTAATTATAGTTTTTCGTCCAAATAAGCTCCGTCGGCATGATCTGCTAATAAAAATAACTCCTTAAAAAGTCGATTGCCTGCAATAAAACGATAAACGGTAGTCGGGAGAGCACGGTCGTATTATACCATCACAATACGACCGTGCCTTCTTGACTGCCGTTAATCATTTTATTGCGGGTAATCGTCCTTTTAAGGTGATATTTTTATTAGTAGATCATGCCGACAGAGCTTATTTGGGCAAAAAACTATACGATAGTTTAAACTTCACAATGGTTTATAAACGGATTTAAGTAAGTAGTCCATTAAAAACCAGCAAACCTCAGAAAAAAATAAAACTGCCACATTATCTAATAACTGATTTATTTGTCTACAAAACTTAGTGATAAAACTATGCATTTTCTATTCCTTACAATTAATTAAAACTTATCAAACTAAACAGGCCTCTTCTATACATAACATACTGATCAAGCTTATAAAGGAAAAGAAAGCCTTAAAAATTAAATATAAAGTCTCTATATTCAAAAGCAAACAAATTACATATGTACATCATACTATTTAGATCGATATAATCACGCAATACATCACAGGCCAAATGATGTAACCCACAAAAACTTATTAATTAAATTTAAAATATTTTGTCTGTATAAAAATGTTTTCGTCACCTTAATTGTAAAACCAGCTAACTCCAGTTTTTATTTAAAAAAATCATTTCGATACCATCTATACCATTAAAAAATAAGGCTAAAGATGGCATCAAAATCGGATTTTTAATAAAAACTGGAATTAGGGGTTTTACAATTAAGGTGACGATTTGTATTCTTCTTACGGTATTTTCAGGTAAATTAAAGCGTTAAGGAAATGCTTAAGGTTGGTTTGCTTCTTATCTTTCAAAAAAGCTGTTTATATCACAAGGTTCTTCACGGCCTAAAGCCTAAAAGGCAACCATCAGATATCAAACTGTATGAGTCATCTATGAGCTTCGGCCAAAAATTTGTTTTTGCTTAAATTATTGTTATTAAAAGAAGAACAATATACAATGCATTGATGTACAAACTTAAATTTTCATCATAATCGCAAAAAACATTCTTTCTTGTAAACAAACAAAATTGTATATTTACCATTTATTTTAATTTCTTATCAACTTTGCTTTATAACATTTTTCGATATTAGCAAAACTACACATACTGTACCCTAGAAAAAAATGATATTTTTGGCCAAGCTTCCTAGATGACTGATACAATTTGATATCTGATGTTGTGATGTACCTGGGAAAGGTCTTTGACCAAAGACTAAATTGGAACTCACGCTTAAAAATAACCACCAAAAAAGCTAAAAGGGCATTAAAGTAATGCCGTAGGTTATTTGGAAACACACGGGGACTTAAACCCAATATGATCTATTGATCACACATGACTGTCATAAAACCGATAATAATCTACGCCTCCCTGGTGTTGTAGCAAAAAATGAAGAAGATAAGTATACAAGGGCAAAGCTAAGAAAACTCCAAAGTCGCCATGGAGGCAATGTTGGGCTTGCTTCCGCACCACTTGAGCGTAAGAAGAGACGCCCAACTCAGTGCCTTAAAAGTAATACAGATACGTAAACCTAGGTCAGGAAACCTGACTGGTCACCTCAGAATACTGGTAAGTCCCAATCCCAGTGGTACGTGAATTTCGACGCCCGTTTGAAATGCAATACACAGCCGCCAAACTATAATGAAAAAGATAGGGCAAGTGGAACGTGGCTCGCTGGTCTGGTATACAGACGGATGTCTGCGCAACCGAATGCATCAAAAAAGACCTACAGGGAGCAAACGTCTACATTCTATCGGACAGTCAGTCGGACTGCCTTAAAGGAATTCACTTCATGCTGACTGAGGCTTGCCTAAGAATGCCGAAAATATCTTATTCAACTGCCCACAAACAACAGAGTAACTCTGATATGGGTTCCAGAATATGAAGGAGTGGAGGGCAACGAAATTGCCGATTATCTAGCCAAAGCAGGTGCACAGGCCCCGTTTTACGGACCGGAACCATTCTGCGGCATAGTGTGAGGTCATCCAAGGGAAGAACTCGGAGAATGGGAACAGAGGCAAAAAGAGAATCACTGGAATAAAGCTCCATCAAAGACATGTCAAGAGATCTCGCAATCGCATAAAAACACTAAAAAACTATTAGAGCTTCAAAAGAACGAAGTCAGGATAGTTACTAACTTCCTGATAGGTCACAGCCCTCTGAGATCTCACCTTTAAAAGATGGGAAAGGCCGACAACGAAAGCTGTAGGTCATGTGATCGATCGAGTGAATCAGCAGAGTATATATTATGTCAACGGACAGAACTAACACGCCAAAGTATTTGGAAGGAGTATTCTTGGCTCCAGAAGATAAAAAAGACTTGCTTCCCAAAATATTTCCAGCATCGCGAAAAGTTTGGGAATAAACTAATGAAGGATATCCACAAAAAAATCTTTGTTGGTCAAAGGCTAGACTAAACGATACAACCCCATTCATAACAAATACACTCAAATACAATTTGTTTTTTAAATACTGTTATAACGAGTTTAAAAATCACAATTATCACATTTAATTATATTAACATCTTTATAAATATTTTGCCCTTTCGAAAAAAATATGTAAAAACTTTGATTATAATATTGATTGCATTTTACCATTATAACATATACGGATGTGTATTTTTAAACTACTTTTGTTAATAGTTTAATAATTATATACATTACACACATTTAAAAATATTACCAACTTGCGAATTTTTATGTGATGGATAATGTGACTTTAAAGACACCCTACAGTCTTATAACCCCACTGGTCGCAGTTAAACATCTTTTGAATTTGTATGTCGCAAGACATGCTTTCTCGCACAATGTCTATAACGAGATTGGAAATCGCAATGGTCACATTTAAACATCCTAACATCTTCTGGATTTTTATGTTTTACGGCATGCTTTTTTATAGAATCTTTATAACGAGTTTCATAATCACAATGGTCGCATTTAAACATCTTAATATCTTCTGGATTTTTATGTCGCAAAACATGCTTTTTTAAAACATCTTTATAAGGTGTTTGATAATCGCAATGATCACATTTAAACATCTTAACGTCTTCTGGATTTTTATGTCGCAAGATATGTTTTTTTAAACGACTTTTGAAAAGCGTTTGATGATCACAATGATCGCATTTAAATATCTTAACATCGCCTGGATTTTTATGTCGCACGGCATGCTTTTTAAAAAATCTTTATACCAAGTTTGATAATTGCAATGATCACATTTAAACATCTCAACATCTTCTGGATTTTTATGTCGCAAGGCATGCCTTCTTAAAGCATCTTTATAACGAGTTTGATAATCACAATGATCACACTTAAACATCTTAACATCTTCTGGATTCTTATGTCGCAGAGCATGGTTTTTTGAATGACGTTTGCGAATTGTTTGATAATCACACTGATCGCATTTAAATATATTTACATCTTCTGGATTTTTATGTCGCAGGGTATGCCTATTTAAAGCACGTTTATAACGAGTTTGATAATCACAATGATCACACTTAAACATCTTAACATCTTCTGGATTTTTATGTCGCAGAGCATGGTTTTTTGAATGACGTTTGTGAATTGTTTGATAATCACAGTGGTCGCATTTAAATATCTTAACATCATCGGGAATTTTATGTTGCAGGGCATGCCTTTTTAAAAAACTGTTGTTAATAGTCTGATAATCACACTGATCGCATTTAAATATATTTACATCTTCTGGATTTTTATGTCGCACGGCATGTTTTTTTAAAACATCTTTATAACGAGTTTGATACTCACAATGATCACATTTAAACATCTTGACATCTTCGGGATTTTTATGTTTAAGGATGTGCCTTTTCATACTGTTTTCATAGAGAGTTTGATAATCACAATGACAGCATTTAAACCCTGGAGTAGGTTTTTTTGAAGAGTAAGCGGCTTGTTTATACTTCGTTCCTGGGTTTTTGAACATCACATAGATTTCCATTTTCGTTTAACAGGCCTTCATGTGTTTCATAGCCAAAACAAGTATCTGACAATCTAGAACACAAAAAGATGTAAGCAGAGTAGCCTTTGACACTGGAATTAAAACTATAAAAATTACGTTATAAAAAATGAACTTTTAAGTAATATTAACGAAAAACCTTATGTCTTTTTATAAAGTGCATTTCTTTAATGTATCCCCTTTTTATTTTTTGAACGAGTGAATTTAAAAAAATTAAACTTTGGGATATGAAATTGTTGCCTAAATACTATATTTTAGAGTGAAATTAACTGATAAAAATTTCAAGATGGCGGCTGGGTACTTTATAATCTTGAATATAAAGTCACTACCTTCACCTACTACAAAATGGTGGACAGGAAATATAACCATCCAAATCAGGTATTTCGGTAATTTTTAAAGTACAGCCATTTTTTTAGAAGGTGAAGATATTGGCTTTATATTCAAGGGTTATAAAGTACTCGCCAAGATCTTTAAAATGATGTACCATATGACCCCCTTTTCATTTAACGTTTTTCCAAGATGGCGCCCAGCAGCCATCTTGAAATTTTCATTTGTCGATTTCACTCCAAAATATAGTATTAATGCATCAGTTTTATATCCCAAAGTTGTTTTTTCTTAAATTAATCAGTTTAAAAAAGAAGGGACGGGAAACATTGAAGAAATGGACTGTATCTTAAGTACCTATATAAATACAAGTTCGAACTGAAAAAGCTGAAATACAAAAAAAAATTTGATCATTGTGTAGTTCGGAAGAACAACGACGCAATTGCAAAATTATAAATTTTTCAGGAGACACGAACAACGAATACCAGTTTTTATAACATAGAACGGAAGTTTTCACGGCCTTGATCAAGTGAGGATTCTTGGTTCATGGGTTTGGACCGCGTCAAGTAAAATTGTTTACCGACATTTCGCCATCGATTGCACGAGGCATCTTCAGGGATAATTGATTTAATTAGTGTTCCAATCTCGTAGAGAAAAGATCCCTGAAGATGCCTGGTGCAATCGATAGCGAAAAGCGAAAAAGGATTTTAATTTAACACGGTCCAAACCCACGAACCAAGATTCTTCACCAGTTAGTAAAGTTTAGAAGTAAACAAAGTGAGAAACATGTACCATCTGGCGGCCATTAGTGGTTCTATGCTTACGTCGTTGTTTTACTGTATGGAGGGATTAATTTGGAATTCCGGGTGGGATGGTTCCATGTTTTCTATGATGGTCTGTATTTTTTTTCTTTTGGACATCCCACGAAGGCATATGCCTAAATACCAGGGTACCGTGGGTGTCGGGTTATTAGATGTTTAACCCATTGTTCCCCTGTTCCGTCAACGTTGTCCAAGCACTGAAACAGGCAGCTATGCATTTCACAGCACCTTTTAGACAACGCGGTAGTGCCACCACGGTCGTTATTTTTAAATAACTACTACCTAAATATGTCTCCCCGCTGGGAATCGAACCGGCGACCTCTGGCTTCGAAGATCAAAGCTCTGTCCACTGCGCCACGGAGGAGACAAGTAATGTGTATACAGGTTTGGCGAGTTGAATATAACGGATTGCGTTTTAATGTATTAGACACTAATAGATAGAGAGTAGACAGAGAACGACTGCATAGGTAACCGCCCACCGATAGCGACGCCGATTCCCCGTATCTACCTACTGCTCGGGTCCGCTCGATGTGAATGTAAATTTCGGCTGCCTCGCAGTGCACTTTAGTTTGTTCAACAGTGAAGACCATTTTTACTTTATTACTGTATGCGAATAATTGCAACCGAACTTTGACCGGACTGATAAGCGCAACGACGACGCGATAGCCGCCCAAGGTAGGTGGAGCCAAGTTTGTTGTCGCTCTACTACGTCTTTTCTTACACATTACCCAAAAATCATATTCGAAACTTTTCAACCGCCGAACGTGTATAACATTTTAAGGCAGGTATGGGCAACCTTTGACATGTTGCGGGCCAGGTTTAAAAGTAGTACATTTTAAAATAGTGTTGTAGTTTTCAATAATACTATTTTCTTGGACTATCATTGTCTTTTATTTTTAACTGACACAACACAACGCCGACGTTTCGTATAGTGTCTATCTCCAACCGTTTTTAAGTGATAACTAAACTTGAAAACGGTTGGAGTTAGACACCATCAGAAACGTCGTGTATCAGTTAAAAATAAAAGACAATGGAAGTAGAAGAAAAAAGCATTAATAAAAACATAATACTGTTGTAGTGTTCTTAATTATTTGCAATATATATTCAGACATGATATAATACTTCAATGCCATTATAATATCAATTTAATAAAATAACAAAATGAAATGGTAAAAATACGTCCAACATTATAAATAAATCGTTAAATTTGAAACTGTTGCACTTATTTTGCTCGTCGAAGTTATCACCTCGATAGCTCAAATAGAACTGAACTAAAGGACCATCCACCCGCTTGTATAGGCAAAATAAAGAGCTTTGATGTTTGTTTGGCTCCTCACTCTGGGATGATCGCAGCCACTCGGCTTGCTCGCTCACTTGATTCTTTGAGTTTAAGTAAGTAGTGTTATTTAATTATTATTATTTTTTAAATTATGTTTTTTCTAAATGTTTTGTCGCGGGCCGGATCAAATCATATAGCGGCCGCATCGAGCCGCGGGCTGGCGGTTAGCCATATATGTTTTAAGGTATTTAAAAATAGGTATCTACCTGTTTTGGGATTGTTCTAAGTCTTCTGTCTTGATGTCTCCTTCTTCGTTTTTTATTTTCCATTCGGCAAATGTTACTTCATCTGATTTTTTAAATTCGTATGTCATTGTGATGTTTTCAACTTTCACATCATTCTGTGTTGGTTTAACAGACGAATGATTGGATCTTTAAATAATAAGAAACATTTTATATTTATGAATATTAAATGAAAAAAGATAAATTTCTAGTTCCCTTTGACACTTTTTTAATATTTTAAGACTTTTTACATATTTATAGGTTTCTTCTATATAAATAAAGAGAATTATCAATTCAAAACTATTTCGGAAAGGAAAAGACATAGAGAAACAACTAAATTAAAATAAAACTCTGCAACACAATGACATAATATGACATTTAAATCACATTAGGAAAACTTTAACTCTTAATTTTCTTTTAAACTTATTTTTTAAAATTTACCCATTTATTTTGAAGCACAGAATTACTTTTATATAAATTTGTCAATATAAGAGTTAATAACAAGGCCAAATTATACAGTGCGTGTCTAAAATCAGGACCCCCTTCTTAGTAAGATAACATAAACTTAGAACCTCATAGACTAAGTGTGGTATTTTCTTAAAGCTCCTTTAAAAATATTTTTAATGGTGATATTGGTGATAATATACAGGGTAGGACATAAAGTATATATATTTTTTTATGATCCACCCTGTATATTATGTCACCATTAAAAAGATATTTAAAAGACCTTTAAGAACATACATACAACTCAGTACAGGGTGAGTTTTTTTCAATGTTTAGTAAAGAGATCTCCTTGGGGATCTCAGAAACCACTGCAGCTAGAGAGGTGGTTAAATGGGTAAAGAATTGTAGTTTTTCGTGCTTAGTTTAAATTACGTTTCATTTCATCTAAAAAAACATGTCTTACTAAATATTAAAAAAAAACATTTTTTCCTGAAAAAAATTACTTAATATAGTATTTCCTTTTTAGAGCTATGACATAAAATTGCACTTTTTAAATGGAAAGCATAGTGGGCTATGACATTTTTGAAAAGACCTTCTTATAAGCTGTTTAACAATGTGTACTTAAAAAAAAATACTTGGTTATAAACAAAATAATTTTTAATTTCGCTTTTTCCAGTTGGTCACAAAACAAATTAAACTGATTTGGTTAAAAAAAAACTTTTTTTTTTGGTAGACCTAACAAACTATATTTTAACTCTTGTGCGCTATTAAAAGTAAAAGGTAACAATAATAATTAATTATTATAACAGAAAGAGATGTAACGTGGGTATTTCCCAAAGTGGTGAAGTTTTCGAAAATATTTTAATAGTAAATTTACCCTTTTTACTTAGTTTAACATAAAAAACTATTTTCATTATAGATAATTCCTATTGTAAATTTTTAATTATTGTTATTTATTTGTAATAACTTATTTTGTTTATTATAAACCTTAAAACGACTCATATCAAATAATATTAATGTATTTTTAAACTTTTAAAAAAACTTTTTAAAATAAAAACATAAATATCTGTTTACATTTTTAAACGCAAAAGGATTTAAAGCGTTTATAATAACAGATGAGAAAAAATGTCATTTTTTTATTTAAAGTATATATTTGAAAAGCTTATAAAAAAACCTTTTTAAAAATGTCATTGCCAACTATGCTGTCCATTTAAAAATTTATTATTATTATTAACGAGCAGATAAGCGGCACTGCCGTTGGGACTGCTCAGATTTTCCTTTTTAGGTCTTTGGATTTGTTAAACAGATTTTAATATCACAGATTGTTCTTAATTTTAAAAATAATTTAATATCACAGGTACTTTTTAATTTAATAATATTATAGACCAAGGTATCTGCCAAACCACAGACTAAGTGGACTGCCAAACCACAGACAAAGTGGTCTGCCGAACCACAAACAAAGTAGTCTGCCAAACCACAGACAAAGTAGTCTGCCAAACCACAGACCAAGTGGAAGCCAAACCACAGACCAAGTGATCTGCCAAACAGACCAAGGTGTCTGTCAAATTATAGACCAAGGTGTCTGCCAAACCACAGACCAAGGTGTCTGCCAAACCACAGACCAGGATGTCTGCCAAACCACAGACCAAGGTGTCTGCCAAACCACAGACCAATTGGTCTGTTAAACCACAGTCCAAGTGGTCTGCCAAACAACAGACTAAGTGGTCTGCCAAACCACAGACTAAGTGGTCTGCCAAACCACCTCCTAGTGGAAGTCAAACCACAGACCAAGTGGAGGGTTGATAGAGTATATGTGTCGCGTCGCAGTGCTTAAAAAGTCTGTAAAGAAATTAACCACCTAAAAAGTGTACTTGATTTGTGGAAAAAGTAATGTTTACTTAAATTATATGCTGGAACAATGGTAATGTAATAAAGGATAATTTGTGTAATCATGTAAGTTTTTTGCTTTATTGAAACAGGCAAAACCCATAGATAAACCAGTAAAGAACAAAATAAAACTTTTTTCAAGGTTGTTGGATCATTGGGTTGTTGACGTAACCACATGTTATAACTGCTTTTAGCTGTTTTTGACAGCAACAAAAGAATAAATCGTGCCTCAAACGAGTGTTTCTAATGTCTCTCTAGGAATTTATAAAATTTCACTTTTACATCAATTCTACTTTTCTGACGTGATGGATTATTACAGCCACGGACACAGCAATTTTTCTCAAAGTCGGCATAATTCAAATAATCTTCATATATTTTATAAATGATTGATAACAAATAAATCATGTGTTAAAATTGAATAAATGATCCCATGACAGCCACTGAATGGCATGAAGGTCTAGATGCACGGTCCCTATACCCCCTTTTCATTTAATTTTTTTTTTTAATGGCCCCCAACTTACAGTTTGACATTTATATCTGTCATTTCTTGCCTACAATTTGGTTAATGTTGTCTTACTAAAGTCCTCAAATTTTTATGGATTAATACTGAACAGTTCAAAAGTTAGGAAGACACGCACTGTATAGATTTACTATTATATTAATAAAAATAGATAAAAACTTACATATTTAAATCCATGCCAGAAGAATCTGAAATATCTTGCATATTTGTATTTCGCAAAGAGTGTTTAAATTCAAAAGTATTGCTTTCTGGTTCTACTTTTACAATCGAAAAGGTGGAAGGTTTATCTTCTGTAAAGACATCTCCTAGATCAACATTTTCATTTTTAAGTAATCCTATAAAGGGATGATTATCATCTTGCTCAGACATTTCTTTTTAATAGATATAAATTCAGTAGTTTTTACTTTATCACCATTGTTGGCTCTTTTTTCATGTGAGTCTTGTGGTACTAATTCGACCAGTTCTTTTGAAATGCTCGATATATCTTTGTGAAGGTGGGTTTCCATTTTAAAGTTGTTAATAATTACCCTTCACAAGGAGTTGTAATACAGTAAAAACAAAAAAATAAGGGGGTTTATGTAGTAACATATATTTGTAAACACCACAAAACAAATATATATTTATATAGTAATGTGGATTAAATCGTAAGTATAAGAACAGAGACAAGATGACATAAAATAGGTAAAAAATGAATAATATAAAGTGGTATAATATTACGAAGTGACTAGGGGCACGTTGATGTGCCGCGATTATACTTCTACCGGGCACGTGTATGACGTCACTCATACAACGTGTTCCAGGCACGCGATATTTTTGATGATTTTGTTATTTGTGGTTAGGTAGTCACTTCAAGCATATTTCTTCAACTTCGAAATGGTGACAATTTTAAATTGACAAGTTTGGTACTTTGACAGGCTCTAAAATCTAAACTACAGTAAAAAGCACAGGGATGTGTAATTGGATTGGTTTGAAAGGCTACAGACGGTCATGCAAAACTGTCACCTTTGGGGGATGAGGTGTCATGGTTAGTTCTGGTTAGGTAAATCATTTTTGTTTTAATACCTTAATAAAGCAAATTTAAAAAAAATAGATTTAACTAACCAGAACTTACCATGACCCCCAATGACACTGAATGACAGTTTTGCATAACCGTGTGAAGGGTTCAAACCAATCAAATTACACGTCTCTGTGCTTTTTACTGTAGTCTATAAAATCTGGATCAGATCAGGGAAATGGTTTGCACTGTCCTGTTCAAAAGCTATTAGACGGTACTTACTAATGGTACTAGCGGTGGTCCTGAAATTGGTACTATTATTTTGAGTACCAACTATTGCAAGTACCATCTGCTAGGTCTGCGGGCACGGTCTGGGAAATATAATAAGATAGATAGTGCAACATTTGTCCTCATTTCTCAGGCTCTAGGTTTTAAAAGCTTGTCAAAAGTACCAAACTAATCAATTTTTAATTGTTAATATTTTGAAAACAGCTGATGAGGGGTATAGGATATTTTACTTGAAAAATATCTAAAATTATCCGTAGAAAACAAAAATGGGATATGATGTGTTTCATTTAAAAAACTTCTTGTCATGAAATATCAAGTTCAGTATTGTCTTTTGTCTGTTTTGCTACATAATTCTGATGATTAGCATAAAACGAGACAACTGAATTTACATTTAATTACACTTACCTTCTAACTGCAACCCGAGAAGATATCGATGGATCGAAATCTATGAGAAAACCATGTTTTAGACAAAATACTTTAATTTTTGAAGCAATAAATCTTTGTTTTATTCTGTTTTCCAGTTTTAATGTTTTATGATTCATACAGGGTGTCCCGAAATTACGCGTCAGGATTTCTGTGGGCGATTCTGCACGAAAAATTAATGCAACAAACTTCTATAAATTTTTTCGAAAACTAAAAATTAACGGATATACAGGATGTTGAAGAAAATTTTTTTTTGTTATTATTTCTAATAACTTTTTCTAGTGTTAGTATACTGTATTTCGCCAAATTTTGCATATATACTTACTATCACTAGTGACTCTTTTTATTTGCCCTATTAATTTGATATGGCCTAAACTGTCCTTCACTTTAGAAAAATGCCTTAGAATTTTTTTGTTTCAATCATTTTATAAATTTGGATATAAAATTAATAACATTAACACAAAAATTGTATAGAGTTTGTTTCATTAATTTTTCATGCAGAATTGCCCAACAAAATCCTGACGCATAATTTCCGGACACCCTGTATCGTTCATATTTTTTAGATCATTTTTGAGGATTTTACTTTAAATTTAAATGGGTAGAAAAAAATCTTATATTTAATCAATTATAAAAAATTAGTAGTATATCTAGTTTTGTTTGTTTTAATTAAAATAATCAAATTTGTATATTAACGTCAGAAGTGAATGAGACACTGAGCAAATTATTTTTGTTAGGTAGGTAAACCTACAACTATAAAATTAATTTTATCATACTATGTTCAAAATAAGATTTATATTTATTTATTTATAATATAATAGCTTTGCTTCTGGTTTTATGAATAATAAAACATTTGCTTGCTGATAGCTGCTAATCAACAGGCACCTATCATAGATCTAATGGCACGTTCAGTTGATAAAATCGCATACGTCAACGTGCACCTATTTTAGTAGTAAATAATTAAGGGCACGCTCAGTAGTGACGTCATACACGTGCCCGGTAAAAAATAATCGCGGCACATCAACGTGCCCCTAGTCACTGCGATAATATTAATAAAAGTTTGGATTTTATTATCAAACAAGGTTAGAAGACTACAAAGGCATTCGACAACCGAGATAATAATAAAACGGATAATTATCCGAACAAGGATGTTTCAAAAAGTCGATCTGGATAATTCTAACGAAACACACAAACACGTTTTGCAATTTGTATGTATATCACTAAAGCTTAGTTCATAAGCTTGCGAAATGCGATTTGCGAAACGTGTTGTGATTGGTCAATTTCTAACGACTTTCGAATGTTTCGTTACAAATGGACCAATCAGAACACGATTCGCAATTCGCAAGCTTATGAACTAAGCTTAAAGCCTAGTTCATAAGCTTGCGAAATGCGAATCGTGTAACGAAACATTTGAAAGTCGTTAGAAATTGACTAATTAGGGACAAAGGATGCCTTTTTAAAAATTACTGTACTCCATTTGTTTTTTAATGGTTTATATGCACTTGTGATTTTGAAATAAAATCGTTTTTTTAGCATATTTCGAGTGAACATGTATTCAAGTACTTATATCATTATATATAATAAAACTAAGTTGATAAAATGTACGTGCCGATAAAACTTGAAAAGGAGTCCCGATACGATAAAGGGACTTATATAGTGTGATAGCCCTTTATCCCCCTCGAACAAGAAAGTTCCCGTTTTACCATAAAGGGCGTATTTTTAAAGATATAAGGACTCTTCCAACCCTTTAACTTGGAAATTAAGTGTAGTGGCGCCATCTGTTTTCGAGTATTTGAACTTCATTCAGAACAACGGTTATTTGGGTCTCATGAGAGTTGTCAGAGATCCGTCTTACATAATAAAAAATATTAAGAGGATTTTCTGAAAGCTTTTTGTATTATTTTCATTTAACATCGTGCAGTTTGGTTGGACCACCCTTTAATAGTCATTCAAAATTAGTTGTAAGTATAGATTTTTCGTCCAAATAAGCTCCGTCGGCATGATCTGCTAATAAAAATAACTCCTTAAAAGTCGATTGCCTGCAATAAAACGATAAACGGTAGTCGGGAGAGCACGGTCGTATTATACCTTCACAATACGACCGTGCCTTCTTGACTGCCGTTAATCATTTATTGCGGGTAATCGTCCTTTTAATGGGATATTTTTATTAGTAGATCATGCCGACAGAGCTTATTTGGGCAAAAAACTATACGATAGTTTAAACTTCACAATGGTTTATAAAGGGATTTAAGTAAGTAGTCCATTGATAACCAGCAAACTTCAGAAAAAAATAAAACTGCCACATTATCTAATAACTGATTTATTTGTCTACAAAACTTAGTGATAAAAGTATGCATTTTCTATTCCTTACAATTAATTAAAACTTATCAAACTAAACAGGCCTCTTCTATACATAACATACTGATCAAGCTTATAAATGAAAAGAAATCCTTAAAAATTAAATATAAACAAGTGGCCACTTCAGATTTGTCTAAACTCAAACTCAAACTCAAACTCAAACTTCTTTATTGTGTAAGTTACAAAAAGTTTCCACTCGTCAAAATATATGTCACATAAAAAGTACATTTAATAAAGTTAAAATATTTAAAATTGTCACACAACATGTTAAAAATGAAATAAAAGTTAAGATACAGACAAAAAACTTAATTTAAAACATAACTAATGCATTGAGGTAAAGCGGAATAAAAACAAGTATTAAAATTTATAATTTAAAAATTCATTTATATCATAAAACGATTTTTTTATTAAGAGTTCCTTGAGGCATGACTTGAACAGCCTAATTGGCCTCTCCCTCATGCTGGTTGGGAGCTTATTAAATAATTTTATCGCTAGATATTCCGGTCTGCTCTGGCACTTCCCCAGACGGCAATGCATTGGCACCAAGTTGGTCTTGTTTCTGGTGTCATGATTGTGCACATCCTGATATGTAAGCACATCTTCTCTCTGTCTCACCCAAAGAAGATTTTCTAAAATGAACAATGAGGGAAGTGTCAGAACACCCAGTGCAGCAAAAGCACCCCGACAATCATCCCGGTAGCCCAACCCAGAGACGATCCTAATTGCCCTTCTCTGCAGTCCAAAGACTCTACTAGCATGAGCGGACCCTCCCCAAGCAAGCACACCATAAGACATAACACTGTGGAAGATTCCAAAATAGGCCGATCTCATGGTGGCATCAGACACACACCCTGACAGATTTCTCAATACAAACACACTAGTTCCCAATCTCTTACATACACTATCAATATGGGTACCCCATCCTAAAGTTTCATCAAGGGTGACACCAAGAAACTTCACTGACGCTGTTCGGTCAGTATGTGCTCTATGTCTCAGCGAGAATGTCATAAACTGAGTTTTCTCTTGGTTCAGCAACAGTCTGTTTGAGAGGAACCATTCCTCAACTCCCAGCCTGGCCTCATCAAGTCGTTCAGCAGCTCCTTGTTCAGATTTCTCAGCTGCAAAAACTGTGGTGTCATCTGCAAAGAGAACATAATTGCCTAGCTGGTTTCCCAGAGGCAGGTCGTTAATGAAAATAAGAAACAGGACTGGTCCCAGCACAGATCCCTGAGGTACACCCATACTTACGGGAGCCGTCGTAGAAAGCCCTGCCCCAGTTCTCACAACTTGTGTGCGTTCCTGTAAGAACGATGAGAGAAGGTTGATGCTGCTCTCATCGAAGTTGTAATATTTAAGCTTTTGTAGTAAAATATCATGGGACATACAATCAAACGCCTTGCTAAGATCACAAAACATGGCAGCCAAGTAGCATTGACCTTCAAAACCATTCATAATATGCTTTAACAGCTCCAGAATAGCATCTATAGTGTTTTTACCCTGTCTGAAACCAAACTGGCATTCCGAAAAAGATTATTGTTTTCAAAAAATTAATAATTTGGTTAGCTATTATTTTTTCAAATATTTTAGAAACAATTGGAAGCAAAGAGATTGGTCTATAATTGTTCACACTGCTTTTATCCCCTTTTTTAAAAATTGGAGAGACAAGAGCTTTCTTAAGACTCAACGGAAAAACTTGTTCACGTATACACAGGTTGATCAGTTTTGTTAAAGGTACAATTATTTGATTTTTAACAGATAAAATGCTTTGTACACTTAAACCATATATATCACAGCTTTTTTATTCTTAAGATTATTTATTATGTCTCTGACCTCATTAAAACTTACTTCTCTAAAAACAAACCTATCACAATTTACAGTGGTTCCAGACATGTGGAACAACGGATCAGAATTACTTAGAGGAAGATCTTTTACAAGTTCCTCAGCTATGTTTGCAAAAAACTGGTTAAATTGTTCAGGGCTTATTGAGGAATTAAATTCTTTTTATTATTATTGCGTTTAGCATTTATAATATTCCACATAGATTTTGTTGGATTTTTTGATGTGCTAATAGCTCTGTCATTTGATAGTTTCTTTGCTTCTTTAATTGCAGCCCTATACTGCTTTCTGAAAGTTTTAAGATCTTGCCAGTCTCTCTCCCTATCATACTTCTTACACACTTCATTCAAAAGTCTCAGAGTTTCTCTCATGCGTTTTAGATCAACATTGAACCAGTCCACCTTATTAGGGTGGTCTGAACGCCTAATAAAAGTCTTAACGGGAAAGGAACTCAGGAAAGCATTTTCCAGCATTAGCATGAAAGTGTCAAACTTCTCCCCAGCACCCATATCTGAAGAATCGATGAACTCCCAGGAGAAGCCATCAACAGCCTGGAAAAAGTCATTTAAACCCCCTTGTGTTATGGGTCGATGTGTGTCTTTGACAAGTTTCACCCTTGGCGTTTCAGGAATATCAGAAGAAACAATTTGCCCCTTATGGTCTGAGATACCAAAATCAACCACTCGTGTACTAAAACTCTCGAAGGAAAAATTTACAAATGCATTATCGAGACAGGATTCCCCACGGGTTGGTTCAAAAACCATTTGTCGAAAACCGTAGCCCCCAAGCAAGTCTAAAAAATTTTTAGCATCTCTTGAAGCAGTAGTACTTACTGTTTCAAACCCCACATTAAAGTCTCCCACCAGGATAATTCTCCTTTCATGGCCCAAGTGAGTTATTAAATCCTCCATTGCCTCTAGAAAATCATTCAAGCTACCCTTAGGTGTTCTATAAATACAAACAATAAAAATGTTAAAATTATTTAAAAATACAGCACTGACCTCAATGCATTTTTCTACATTATAATGCAACATATAAATAATCTAACAAGGAGTCTCTATATTCAAAAGCAAATAAATTACATATGTACATCATACTATTTCGATCGATATAATCACACAATACATCACAGGCCTGACATAACCCACAAAAACTTATTAATTAAATTTAAAATATTTTGTCTGTATAAAAATGTTTTTGTCACCTTAATTGTAAAACCAGCTAACTCCAGTTTTTATAAAAAAAATCATTTCGATACCATCTTATACCATTAAAAAATAAGGCTAAAGATGGCATCAAAATCGGATTTTTATAAAAATTGGAATTAGGGGTTTTACAATTAAGGTGACGATTTGTACTCAATCCAGTACAGAAACGAATTATTATGCGTAAAGAAATACGTATTGTATAAGGCAACAAAGCAACGCAAATAAACTGGCTGAAAAATGGCTGGTGCCAATACGAAAACGCAATAAACAACAAAGAAAGCAAACCAGTAATTTCAGAACCCGGCGAAATAGTTCACAAACACGAAAAGATGCAATGAGCCTGAGATTTTCATAACCAGCGCGCATTCTACGAGGCAGTTTAGAGGTTATTATTCCTTTATGACCCTCTCCGCTGATAAAGATGTTGGGACATCTAGTAGACATGCAACAAGTGCTGGATCATCGAACACGACCAACCAATATGTACCCGAGCATGCACATTTCTTCTTTTGACAAGAATTATCAGTCCTCTGTAATAAATATGGTACGATACGTGCATCGTACATGCCAGTTTATTTTTAAACACGTATGTTGAACATCTCAGGATATATATTGATGTAACAGTGAGAATTTTATACTTCTTAAATGTTTCTCTGCATGTTTCCATAGGTTTAAGTCCGAACATTAGTCTCAGCAGACGTTTTTGGGCGACAAATACTCTAGCTACGTTTACAGCCTGGCCCCATAGTATAATGTTGTAACTTAGATGTGGGTAAGCTAAGGCATAATAGGAAGTTATTTGTGTGGAAAGAGGGACTGATTGCTTTAATTTAAGAAGTGCAAAATAGGCCTGAGCGAGTTTAGAACATACATGATCTAGTTGAGGCTCCCATGAAAGCTTAGAGTCCAAGTAGGTTCCTAGGAATTTTGATGTTGACTCAACCTGATCGAGCTGAACCTTTGGACGAGACTTGTAGAAGTGAACATGAACCGTTTTTCCTTATTGAGTATTAGTTGGTTGGAGAAACACCAGTGATTCATTGCATCACAAACCTGGTTGACTTTGTGTAGTGCTTCTGGCTCGTCTTTTGCTGATATTACAGCTGATGTGTCGTCTGCAAATTTTATGGTTAGTCCGGGTAATTGCAAATCATTCACGAATAGAATGAACAGTAGCGGGGCAAGAATAGATCCCTGTGCAGCACCTATGCTCATCTCATATTCCGACGAGGTGCAATTCGCCACTTTCACCATTAATTTCCTTTCTGTTAGGAATGACATAATCAGGTTTAATGCGTTTCCCCTTATGCCGACTGCCCGAAGTTTTTCTTCCACAAAGGTCAGGTTCAGAGTATCAAAAGCCCTAGTAAGATCGAAGAATACACCCACTACGATACGATCCAAGTCCAGTTCCTTGTGTATGAAATTCACAATTTGAAAGGAGGCTGTCTCTGTCGACCTGTTTTCCCAAAATCCATGTTGGTCATCATGGATTATTCCAAACGAACGTAGGAAGCTTATAAGTCTCTCGTATAGACAGCGTTCAAAGGGCTTTGAGAATATGCTAAACATAGCTATTGGCCTGTAGTTATCCAGGTTTAGATGATCACCTTTTTATATACCGGTATCACAGTAGCCAGTTTTAGTGCTGAGGGAAATGTTCCGCTATTAAAAGAATTGTTTATAAGTATTTTAATTGGCTTGGCTATCTCTTCACAAACTCTCTTCAGCACCTTTGTAGGTATACCGTCAAATCCAGTTGATGTTTTATTTTTCAGAGACATTATTACTCTCTTGACATTTTCATCTGTTACTGGCTCTAAATATATAGTATTTGGTTGTGATTTCGCAACGGTCGGATTTTTTGAAAGTTGATTTTTGAAATGATCATTAATTTTTTTCAGCAATTGTTGTGAAGTATTCTCCAAAAGCCTCAGCAATCTCCTTGTTCTCAGTCAATCTACTTCCATCAACTAATAATTGAATTGGTTTTGTCTGATGTTTTCTACCAAGTTCTGAATTTACAATGTTCCATATTTCCTTAGATTGGTTTGTAGATGTCTCAATTCTGTTCTGGTTGAAATGTATTTTTGTATCGTTGATTAGTTTTTTGTACTCCTTTTTTGACTCTCTATAATATTGCCAGATGTCGTTATTGTTTGTCTGTTTAGCAAGATAGTAGGCGTCGTTGACTCGATTTTTTTCTCTGTAATATCTTTTGTTATCCAGTGGGGTGTTGCTTTTCGGGGAGTAAATTTTCTTTCGGGGCAGGTGTTGTTGAAGTGCCATAAGAAAGTTTTCAAGAAGCAGTTGAATTTGTCATTTATATGTGTTCCTTGTATATCGATCCATGATTCCTTTCTTAATTCCGCTTTTAGATTATTTAAGTTGTTTTCTGAAAGCATTCGAAAGGTTCTTTGGCATGCTTCAATTTGTCGGTTACATTGTTCGTAAATTGTCAGTTCTTGAAGAAAGTGATCTGATATGTGTTCCTCAATAATTTTACAATCTAATGATATTTGAGGTATGTTAGTGGCCATATAATCTATTGATGTTGTAGATGTGCTTCTTGTGGTCGTAAAAACTCTTGTTGCTGTATCGCTATAATCTACTAGATGGAAGGAGTCAAATAAGTCTTTTAACAGCTTGTAGTTTTGATCTTCTTTCTTGAGACTGTTTATATTTAAGTCGCCGCATAGAACAACATATTCGCTTATCTTTGTTATGTACACGAGGAGGTCAGTGGTTTGTTGAATGAAGGTGTCGATGGTGCCGGATGGGGGCCTGTATATTGCAATTATTGCCATGGTGAATCGCGTGGTTTTGATTTGTATGGCACAGCATTCAATTTGTAATTCAATACTAAAGAGTTTAGCTCTGTCTAAGGTTTTAGTTTCCAATTCGGAATTTGCATATATTGCCACCCCTCCATGTATGTGAGATTTTCTGCAAAAGTATGATGCTAACTTATAGTTGGGAATAGTCATGCTTTTCATTCCTTCATGGGTGCCCCAAGTTTCAGAAAAGCAGAGTATTTGTGGTTTGCGTTCTCTGCTCAGTATCTCTATCTGGTTTAGTTTGTTACTTATGTTTTGAATATTAAGATGGCATATTTTGGTTATATGTCTAGTTGTGATTGGTTTAGGTGGGGAAATAAAAAATCGTGTTGAGTATTTGTGGTTATGGCTTCGTTCATTGGTGTTCTTGTACTTGTTTGGTTTGTATTATTATTTTTAGGTATTTTAATTGTTTCCGGTGTTCTATGTGCCTTGTTTTTTATTCCATCCATTGGGTCTTTAGTTATGTTTGTATGTATGTCACTTATTTTTGGTGTTTTTTGTTCCAAGTGGTGTCGTTGTATGTAGTCCAGTATTTCACATTTTCCCATATAGTTTAGTTCTCCATAGTTATTGATCTGATATGGCCTTGTTACTTTATTGGTGTCAATATAAAAAGCATTTGGGTTTTGGGTTATTGACTTGATAATCTCACTATTTTGCTGTTCTATAAAGCTGTTTAGAACAGGTCTGTTTCGGACTAGCGGCGCTCCTACAAAGATGAGATTTGTGTGCCTTGCTTGTGATACTATTTCCTTTAGATGGTTAGGGTTAATTGTTTTGCCTCTCTTTGCTGTTTCGTTGGATACAAATATTACAGCAAAGTCGTCCTCATTTAAGTTCTTGCATATTTTGTCATAGTCCATAGTGATGTCTTCAAAGAGATTGCTATGTTCGGAGTACTTAGTTATTGTGTCGAATGAGTCTTGCGCAATGGATTTAAATATTCTTCCAAGATTGTAGTCCCTGTTTCCTCCCATTAGTAGTAGTTGTTTCTTTCTGGTTTTTATATTTTTTCCTCCTGCTATGGGAATATTATTTACTAGCGTCGTTTGTGGGTTTGTTTTCGTTTTAATTTCTATTTGTGCGCATTTAAGTTCATCTTCCAACTGTCTTTTTTATGTTCAAGGTTCTTTATGTTTTTTTCAAGCTTTCATTCATCACATTTACTCTTCCGATTTTGGATTTTAACTCTTGTATTTCTTCTTTGTATTGTTCTGCTATTTTAAAATTTTCTTCCCATTGAGTTTTGGATTTGTTTTTCAATTCAGTTATTTTTTTCTCAAGTCTTTCCGTTTGTTCCTTTTCTTGCATGTCCCGTTCTGTATGATTGTGTGTCGCACTCTTTTCCATTTCCATTAATTTAGTTTTAAACTCTGTAATTTCTTTTATTTTCTCGGTAATCTCATAATCCTTAGCTTCGTTTGTGTGTTTTTCCTCTGCAAGTTTTCTTTTTAGTAGTTCTATCTCTTTTGTTAATTTCTGAGTAGTTTTTTGAAAGTGTTCCTCAGTTTCTTGTATTTTAAATTTTTGAAGCTCTTTTTCACTCTTCCATTTTTTTTCATCTTCATCATGTTTATATTCAAGCTCTTTTATTTTCTCTTGCAATTCCTTTATACTTTTCTGAAAGTGCTCTTCAGCTTCTTCTACGTCATTTTGAAAGGTATTGGATTCGCGTTTTTGCCTCTCAATTAACTTGTTTTTCTGTTTTAGTTCTGTTTGCAGTTCAGTGATTATTTCTCTGAGTTCCCTTATTAGTTCGGCTTCATCATCGTTTATCCATTCTAAGGCATGTTCTTCGCATTTTGTGCTGCAGTAGATTCTATAGTCTTTTATGTATGTGATGTTTTTTTCTTTCTATGCAGCTTCTGTGTTGTATTGTCTTGCAGGAGAGACAGTAGTAGCAGGTGAGATCTTTTCCGTCACTGCAACATTTGAAGGTACCTATCTGGTTTTTCCCATTGCGATGATTTGCTTTTTTTATTAGAATGGCACGGAGAGCTGACGCGATCCACCTACTCAGTTCAGCGGAGTGTCAGCATCACCCCGTACCTACCAAAGCAAGTTTCCAAGAATCCGCCCTATCAATCAGACATGTATTTGAAAGAAAGTTGCCCGATTAAACGTAGTCAATTTTCTTGGTAAAAATTGTTCAGCTCGGCAGCGTCACAATTTTAAATTTGGTGTGGAACAATTTGATTGGTTCCAAAGCGCTTCTCTCCTTCTTCAGTGACAGATCTGTTTTTGGCGGGAAATTACAGTATTATTATTTTATTGGTTATTAATGTAATTTATTGGTACCTGTTGCAGTTCTTGATTGATATTTCACATCTGGTTTATATTTTGTTGCAAACAAGCATAGTTTATTAAATAAATAACTTTTAAACACTCGAATTTTAGACAATAATACAGGAGCAATATCAAAACAAACACCCTTCACAGAGCTCAGCGACTTTCATTCCAACTGACATTTTTCCTCAATACGATGATATATGGATACAATTCCGCGTTGCGGAGGTCAGTATTGTCGTGGCCTGTGTATATTTTCCGCCCTCCACTGACGTTGAAGCATACCAACAGTTCTGTGATACTGCAGAAAACCTTAGAAACAGGTTTGACTCTTCGAAGTTTTTCGTATTCGGCGACTTTAATCTGCCTGCAGTCAGTTGGACGGTGGAGGATAACTTCATTACCCCTCAACATATCACAACTCCTTCTGCCGAGACCTTGATCGACTGTATGTTTTTCTTGGAGCTGCAACAGAATAACCTAATAACTAATGCCCATAATCGTGTGCTTGATTTGATTTTTTTGATACTTTCGATAATCTCTCTGTTTTGTTGTGCGATCAACCTCTGCTTCCCGCTGATATTCACCACCCTCCTTTAGAGGTAACTGTTGATGTACACTTTGCACCCATAATTAAAAATAGAACTTCTATTAGCGTGTATCAATTTTGTAAGGCAAACTTTGTAGAACTTAACGATTTCTACAGCCACGCAGATTGGTCTTTTTTGACCTCCGATGATGAGGTGGATGCCTTGACTGATGCGTTTTATTCGAGAGTTTTTGAGGGAATAGACATGTATGTCCCAAGGAAAGTCGTTCAGAGCGAGAAATATCCCAAATGGTTCAGCAAACATCTAAGAAAGTTAATTACTCAAAAAAATGCACTGTACAAGAGGTTTAAGCGAACAGGCTTGGATAGAGATTATGCTGCTTATTCGGATGTTAGACGTGACGTAAAGTTTCATACGGATTTGTGTTACTTATCATTCGTCTCTAACACAGAGCTTCTAATACCGGAGAATGTGAAACACTTTTGGTCATATATTAAAAATTTGAGACGAGATATAGGGATACCATCTACGATGAAGCTTGGTGATTGTGTCTTTGACGACCCTCAGGATATCAATAATGCCTTCGCGTCATATTTTCAGTCATGTTACAAGAGATATGATGCCGTTGATTTGGATGAGGTGGAGACTGTGGAATTTGGAGGTATATTGAATTATCATGTCTTTAGTGAGAGTGAACTGAATGCCGGACTTAAAAACGTAGATCCGTCGAAAAGTGCTGGACCTGATGGAGTGCCTCCTATCCTCCTAAAAGAATGCCAATCTTTGGCCGGTCCTCTGGCAAAATTGTTGCAGCGATCTTTTGACGAGGGCCACTTTCCAACTTTATGGAAGTTTTCAAATTTGGTACCAATACACAAGTCGGGTGATCGATCTGAAATTTCCAATTATCGCGGAGTATCTACGTTATCAGCCATCCCAAAACTTTTTGAATCTATACTAACTGAAGAAATTTTCAACACATATCGAATGTATATAGCACCCCAACAGCATGGATTTTATCAGGGCCGTTGTACAGCGACAAACTTGGGTGTCTATCACAGCTTCCTGGTAAAAACTCTTGAGTCGGGAAACCACTTGTCCAAAGCCTTCGATAGCGTATGCCATCCACTGCTTCTAAAGAAGCTATCTGACATCGGCATTAGTGGCGCTTATTTAAAATTGATTAAGTCATACCTATCTGATCGTCGACAGCGCGTCGTTGTGGGTGGATTGACTTCTAGTGAGGTGGAGGTAACTTCTGGTGTCCCTCAAGGCTCCCACATCGGACCAGTTTTATTTTTACTGTTTATTAACGACGTGGTGTCCTGTTCTAATTCCTCTAATGTTTTGTTGTATGCAGACGATATAAAATTTTACAGTGTCGTCGACTCGGATAATGATCACATTCAGCAAGAGCTTGACGTCTTTTCAAACTGGTGTAGCGCAAATTACTTATCCCTAAATATTCAAAAATGTAAAGTGATTCGGTTTTTAAAGAGCAATACATTAACACAGAGACAATACTCAATGGGTGGCCATAACCTTGATTGTGTACAATCCATTGTTGATTTGGGAGTCACTTTTGACAGCACTCTCTCTTTCAATTTACATATTGAGCAAATTGTATTAAGGGCATTTCAACTTCTTGGATTTGTCAAGCGACACACTAAGCATATCAGCGACACTAAAGCCATAACATGCCTGTACAACAGCCTAATTAGAAGTGTCTTGGAATATTGCTCTGTTGTCTGGTGTCCTTTTTATAGGTTTAACATTGACAAGATTGAGAGGGTGCAGAACAAGTTTGCCAAGTACCTTTTATTTAAACATCGCTTTCCATATGAAGATCTGTCTCATCAAACCAGACGTTTGCTTTGTGGTCTGAAAACCTTGGAACATTGTAGGTGGGATGCTATGGTTCTCTTCTTGTTTAAGATCTTAAATGGATTTGTGAATTGTGCAGCACTGACAGAGTCAGTTTTCTTTCATGCTCCTCTGAGAAACACAAGACAGAACCTTCTGTTCTTTGAAGTGCCACACCGAACAAACTATGGTCGCAGTGCCTTCGTCGATCGTATCTTGAGGAACTACAACCAACATTACTTAAACATAGATCTGTTTTGTACAAGCCTAAGTTCCTTAAAGACACAATTGCAGCTCCGCGTTTTGTAATACAGTGTCACGTCCGATTTTCCCACATTTGTAAATATTGATTTGTTTACTGTACATTTTGTTTTAGTGTTTTGTTTTTAAATTTAATTTGTATAATATGTATATTTATGTCCTTTTTTATTGTATAACACGTAGTATTTTAATTTAATTTAGTCTGTAAGTTTCGTTGTACCATTTAGATTATGTTTCTGTAGAGTACATGATGTCATAAATAAATAAATAAATAAATATTCCACCTATATCATCTCCTGAATGCTATCAGACTTTCTGTGATACATGCGAAGAATTATGTAACAAACATGTAAATCATACGTTTATAATATACGGCGACTTTAACCTACCTCGAGTCGACTGGACCCTTGAAGATGGTTTGCTTATTCCTACAGAACTGCATTCGCCGCCTGTCGATATCCTTATAAATTCAATGTATTTTCTAGAACTGCAGCAAGTGAATAACATTCGAAACTCTCTAGGCAGAATACTTGACTTGACCTTCGCTGATGATTCAATTTCCCTTTCAGTTTCACTGTCATCACATCCACTACTACCCGTTGATGTTTACCATCCCGCTACAGAAGTCCATATTAACCTTGCACACGTTAAGGCTTTGAGAGAGAAAAACCAAGCTCTATGTATATTAATTCCATCAGGCTAGTTATCCTGAACTAAATCGCTTTTATGAGCAGACTGACTGGTCTTTTATATCAACCATTCCTGATATAGATTCTGTGATTAGTTGCTTTTACAGGGTCCTTTTCGAAGCTATTGATCAGTTTGTACTGAGGAAGACTATCTTGACCGATAAGTACCCTAAATAGTTTGACAGTGGGCTTTGCAAATGTATCGTTGAGAAGAACAAACTGTACAAGAAGTATGGAAGATCTGGTCTTAGAAGCGATTATGATAGATATTCCGAATATCGGCGTGAGGTCAAGGTGTGGACCGATATGTGCTACCTTCTATATGTTACTAAGGCAGAACACTTGATTCCTCAGAACATCAAACATTTTTGGTCTTTCATAAATAATCTTAAAAAGGAATCTAACTTGCCAGCTATAATGAGGTTCAAAGATCAAAGATCAGGTGCTTTACAACTCACAAGTAATCGCCGAAGCCTTTGCTACTCATTTCGAAGCATCCTACTTGAGCATTATTGATGTAGACCTAACTGCTGTAGATTCCGTCCGATTTGCTGCCACTTTGTCGTCGTACACTTTTAAAAGCGTAAAAGTTGCCGAAAAGTTGAATCAGCTCGACCCATCCAAAGGGGCAGGGCCTGATGGTGTTCCCACTGTTGTGTTAAAGAACTGTTCTTCTTCTCTGGCATTACCACTTCAAAACATTTTTCAACGGTCATTCGATGGTGAATATTTTCCGGCGCAGTGGAAATCATCTAATCTCTTACCGATTTTCAAGAACGGCGACAGGTGTTGCATTACCGACTATCGTGGTATTTCAATTCTTTCGGCAATTCCTAAAGTGTTTGAGTCGATGCTCACGGAATACATTTTTGGACCTTTAAGCACTATATCATTCCAGAACAGCATGGATTTTACGAGTTGCGCTCTACAGTGACAAACCTTACGGTCTATCAAAACTTTTTACTCTCTGCCTTGGAAGCTGGACATCAAGTAGACGCCATTTACACTGACCTGGCTAAAGCTTTTGATAGTTTTTGTCATCAACTGCTTATTAAGAAACTTTCCAAGATTGGTATCACGGAAACTTAACTGGATATAATTAAGTCTTACCTTAGTAATCGTCGTCAACGCGTTTCAGTTTGTGGTTCGTACTACAAAGAGATACACGTCACATCAGGTGTACCGCAAGGCTCGCACATTGGTCCTGTGCTCTTTTTTTGTTTCTCAATGATGTTGCCTCTTGTTTCCGTTCTACACGTTTTCTGTTGTACGCAGATAATCTTAAGCTCTACAACACGGTCGATTCTGGACCAAACAGCTTACTCTCCTACCTAGATAACTAACTAAGTATAAATGTCACAAAATGCAAGGTAATCAGGTTCTACAAGTGTACAAATCCAATCTAATATTTATAGGATTAATAATAAGTTGGTAGAGAACGTGGAATTCATTCACGACTTGGGTATAATTTTTGACCGGAGCATATCTTTTAATAATCACATTGATAGTATAATTCTAAAAGCCTTTAGAATGCTGGGCTTTATTAAACGAAACACAAAATACATCCACGATACCAAAGCCATTACCTGCTTATACAGTGGCGTATTTACCAAAAAGCTGAGTGGGCTGAAGCCTATGGCGGCATTTTTAGGCGGGCGGCAGACGTTTTTAGGGGGCGGCAGATTTTGTAGTTATAAATAATTGTGTGGATTTCGAATTTTATTGTGTATGTATATATTGTATAATGAAAAGAAATGAAAGTGAGGTATTTTTTTTCTTCAAAATAATTTTTCATTTTCAAGGAAAAAAGATAAACATAGGGGCGGTGAAAACAAAATAGCCTATGGGCGGCAAATATGTAAATGCGCCTCTGTGCTTATACAACTGTCTAGTCCGCAGTGTCCTAGAGTACTGTTCTGTTATCTGGGCTCCTGGCTACAATGTCCACAAAAATAGGTTAGAAAGGGTTCAAAACAAGTTTTTCAAATATCTGCTGTATAAACACCATTTTCAGTGCTCAGAAATACCATATGAAATAAGTGCTGTTGTGTGGAATGAAAAGCTTAGAGACTAGGCGTCAGGACGCATTGCTTCTTTTCATGTTTAAGCTTCTCAATGGCTCCGTGAACTGTGCTGAGCTCTTGGAGTTGGTTTTGTTTTTGGTACCTGTTCGACGCACAAGGCAACAACAGCTCTTCCAGCATCCTCACCGAATGAACTATGGTCTTACGGCAATGATTGATAGAATGGTGCTCAACTACAATAGATTGTACTACAACGTTGATATTTTCCAGTGCTCATTGAGCCAGATTAAAAGACGTATTTTGTAAATTAGATTTAATGCTACTTTGCAACTATTTATTTTGTATATATGTATATTTTTAGTTTGTTATAGGATTTACCATTTGGAATGTTTTATTCTGTAGTGTAAAATTTGTTAATAAATAATATATTGGTAGATGGAGAATTTGACACTTCTATCTTTAAAAAAATGCGAAAACCCAAGGCCTTATTGTTCGCACTTTTGCAGGGTAAAAAAATATATTTGCAAAACGGTCAAACAGGAACGCTTCAAATTTTGCAAATGTGTTCTTCAACATAATTTTCTTATTCCTTGTAATTGTGTTTGAATTTTAATAACTTTCCATAAGAGGTAGAAGTAGTTTCGAGGAGGTGGCTTTACTAAGTTGTTTTTTTATTATTTTTTAGTTCCCGGGGCATTTTATATGACAGAAGTATTTTTAAACTTTTAAACCCCTAACAAAAAGAAAAAGGAACTTGCAAGCCTCTTATATACATTTTAAGGGTTAAAATTTATGTAAATTCCTATAAGGGTCAAAATAAAAAATACAATTTTGTGTATGTTTTACTTCACAGTTTTTCCTTGTTCTTTATTGATACTTGTGTGATATATTTCAAATAACTCTAAAAGTATGGGGGTAGTTCTGGTTAGACAGACATGCAACAACTGGTAGACAACCTAAAATCATATAGGGGTTAAATAATTTTTCAAATATTGCAAACATGTTTTTAGAATCTATTTAATGTCTCTTTAAAATTATTTAAAGCCCCGGGGGTAAAAACTACCCCTTTGGATTATTCTACCGGGTCAAAAAGTAATATAGGTTATATTTAAGCTCTCCAAGATTAGTATGCAAAATTTAAACCCAAAATCCTGAACCGAACCTCGGAAACCACCTTTCCATCTTTATTAACAAAAGTCTTCTATGGATCTGGCAAAACTTAAAGCAGCAAACTACAATACTCGGTGTTCACATTACATATTGCCAGAGTTTAAAAGATTGAATAAGAGTAGATGTTCATTTAACTAATATAGTCCTAAATTCTACAATAAATTGGCTGAAGCATGGAAGAGCCTGCCTCAAAGGACCTTTCAAACGAGGATAAAGACATTTTTAATTAAGAACTCTTTTTACTCATTGGAAGAGTTTATGAATGTAATTATAGTGGATGACACTTAAATATTATTAAAAAATAGCTTTTACATTTAGGGGTTTTAAACAATATATGGACATAGGCAACCTTGCTACTAGTTTTTAGAAATAATAGTTTTTTAGTACCTCTTATTCAAATTTTATATTTACTTTTATTTTTATGTTTTTCGTTTCTTGTGTGTGCTATTATAAACTTATCATTATTTTGTTAATTTACCTGATGACATATGTAAAATCTGTGTGATTAGAAACATGAATAAATATCTATCTATCTAAACCCAAAAGCCTAAATCCTACCGGCAACTGCTTTTGCTTCTTAAAAAACAAGATTTAGAAATTGTTTACTTCTCGGACACCCCCAGATTTTGATAATTTTTGGCATACTTGGCAATTTTGAGGCGCTGACCACGAGTCTGAAAGAATTTTTAGTTGGCAATGATTTGTTTTTGAGATATCCATAATCAAACTTGAAAAGCAAATTCACCTTATTTTTACCATGTTCCCCCTTCTTTTTGCAAACAATTCTCGATTTAAAGCTAAATTTGCACTCAATATATGATTTCCACCTCCTAAAAACCCACTTTTCTACTTATTTTGCCCTTGTTTTTTTTCATAATGTTGTAAAGCTTCACAGTAGCCATAGCTGCTGTGATTTAAAGTGAAGCTTTACAACATTATGAAAAAAAGGGGAAAAATAAATATTAAAATGGGGTTTTAAGAACTGAAAATGAAATATTGAGTGCCAATTTAGCAGAAAGCTCAAGAGTTTCGTGCAAGATGAAGGGGGAATATGGTGAATTTGGTTTAGATTTTTATTCAAGTTTGATAAGGAATATCTCGAG
Organism: Listronotus bonariensis; assembly: GCA_014170235.1. Taxonomy (NCBI): domain Eukaryota; kingdom Metazoa; phylum Arthropoda; class Insecta; order Coleoptera; family Curculionidae; genus Listronotus; species Listronotus bonariensis. The sequence continues at coordinate 34,753 of JACEGR010007958.1, forward strand.
TATGAAACATTGACGACTAAAAATTCTTTTAGATTCATAATCAGCACCACAAAAAACCCCGTATGCCAAAAATCATCAAAATCAATCAATCAGTAATTTATTGGTGCCAATGTACAAAGTACTTACACAAGTCAGTATAAAATAATTAAAATTTTTAAAATACTCATTAAAACAATTAATTTACATTTAAAATTAAGTTTAAAATACATTCAAGTATACTATAACCACACACCATTGAGGTACTAACACAACAATTAAAAACATGTGTTACACTAAAATTTCTAATACAGAGTAAAATAAAATAAAATAAAATTAAAATAAGAACAACTTCACAGGTTATCACTTATGTCACAATTAAAACATTCCATGGTTGAATAAAACGCCTTATTTATAAGAAAGCTTATTATTTTATTTTTGAACATGCGCATTGGCAAATTTCCCACCGATTCTGGGAGCTTATTAAAAAGTAAATTGAAAGACGGGCCATTCTGACACCTTTTCAACAGCTTCTGTCTTAAGACCAAGTTATGGCTGTTTCATGTAGCATATGAATGCACTGATTCATGTGTATGATACTGCCCTGAATGTGCTTTAACATATAGCAGATTCTCTAGAATAAGTAATGACGACAAAGTGAGAATTTTGTTGAATATAAAATCGTGCCTACAGTTGTCACGTATGGTGTGCCTGATATAATCCTTACGGCCCTTCTCTGTAAGCCAAAAACCCTCGAAGCAAACGAACCATGACCCCACACCAGCAGTGCATATGCAATATGTGCATGAAAAACAGAAAAGTATGCATGCCGCAGGAATGACCTAAAGACACATTGCGCAAGGTTATGAACGAAAAAGGTGGGCTGTCAGTTTTTTACATATGTTGTCAGTATGCACATCCCAGAGGAGAAGGCGATCAATATGCACTCCAAGGAATTTGACACTCTCAGGTGTATCTTTTTCAGGAATTTTTCTTAAGGTAAAAATCATATTTTGGGTTTTGTCCTTGTTTAAAAATAGCTTGTTGCCGGCAAACCAGCCATCAGCCCTTTCCGCTGCCATCACTTCCTCAAAGTTCCCATGCAGATAGGAGAAGGTCGTGTCGTCCGCAAAAAGAACATAGTTTGTTAATCGATTAACACTGGGAAGGTCATTAATATATATTAAAAATAGTAATGGTCCCAGAGTAGACCCCTGAGCGACCCCTACAGTTAATTTCCTCCTTGCAGACAAGACTTCCCTCACCCTCACACTCCGATACCTCTCAGTAAGGTAGCCCAAGTTTTTTCAAAGCAGATCGTGGGCTACGCAATCGAACGCCTTGCTTAAGTCACAAAAGGTTGATGCATAAAGCCACCGTCCTCAACGGTCTCCATTATTTGTAGGATTCAAATCAGGGGGCGTGTGTGTGTCCCCATTCATGTGGCCGTTGAAAGGCATTTTGAGGTTGTCGTTGCTGTTTTAGAGCCACTGAACACCAATTATAGGATTTATATTGTTTCTTTCTACCAAACACCAGATGGTGATTTGAATTTGTTTCTAGATAGTTTCTATTCTCTTGTGTCAACTTTGTATGGAAACAATCACTACTTTATTGTGTGTGGGGATATAAATGTGGACTTACTTAGTCGTAATCAGGCATGTTTAGAGATTCAGAATACATTTGCTCAGTTTAATTTAGAAAAGAGTATTATTAACCAACACATATATCAAGTCATTCAAAGACTCTGATCGATGTAGTGTTTTCGGATCTAAGGGTTGTTAATGTTAGCATTCAGGACACGTTTTTATTAGATCACACTCACCAGATATGTACATATGAAGTGCCATGTTTAGTGGAAGGTTCTCGCACACTTTTTACTTTCGTGATTTACCTGAGGCAAACTTGTCAACATTAAAAATTATATTAATTATTGAAAACTGGCACTCTGTGTTTTCAGCTTCTACTTTTGCTCATAAGTTTTCATTATTTTATTTTACATTCTTGTTTCACTTTAATTATGCCATAACATTTAAGCAAAATAGGGGTGAAGGCAGAAACTTTAAATGTGCACGCCAGAGTTAAGAGAATTGCATTGTATGGTGTGTGAAATGCATAAGCTCAGTAAATATTACCCTGATAATGTTGTATTGCGGGAAAGATATGGCCAATTAAAGGTATTTTATGGGCAAAAGTTAAAGAGCACAAAAAGTAACTTTAATGATAGGTGCATTTTAGGTTCTTAGAATGTTGGCAGGGAGAGTTGAAAATAATAAATGAATCACGAAATAACAGTAAAGATAATAAACAAAAAATTAAGAAAATTTTAATCAATGACAAAAAATTACTGACATTTAGGATATCTGTAATATATTCAATTGTTCTTTTTGACGTTCGAATGTCCGAAACCAAATTTTGATAAGGTTGTTCTTCAGCCCAACATATCAAATAGTGTGGTCTTATGCCCTGTCACGCAGGGTGAGGTAAAAAGGATAATTTCAAGAACCACAAGAAAACCGGCGCGGCGGCAGGAATTGATGAGGTAAGGGGCCGTGTACTGAGGGCTGTTGCTGATGAGATTTCAGAACCACTAGCACATATAATTTGTGAGTCTTTTTCTGCCGGTTGCTATCCCAATTTTTGAAAATAAGGGATCGCCGTTGGATCGGTGTAATTGGCGCAATGTTTGTGTTCAGAGTCAAATTGCTAAGGATATTGACAGTACTTTCAATTCTCAACTAATTGAGTTTTTAGAAAAATATAAATTATTAGGAAATTTTCAAATTGGTTTCAGAAAGGACAAGTCCACTATAACAGCGATTAAAGACCTCTGTAATTTATTTATGACACCCTGAATTGGAAGCACTATTTTTTGATCTTAGTAGAGCCTTGGATACTATAAACCATGAGCTTTTATTGCAAAAGCTATATGTATTAGGGGTAAGAGGTGTGCTCATCAATGGGTAGCATCATATTTGACTAATAGAAAGCAGGCAGTGGTAATAGATAAATGCAGGTCAGATGTTGGTAACGTACAGACTGGAGTTCCCCAGGGCTCTATTCTGAGACCCTTACTGTTTATAATTTATAATATATCAACGATATGCCTGTGGGCTGTCCCTCCCCAATGAAAACGATTGTTTATGCTGATGACACAATTTTTTTAATTTTCGAATCCACCATGGAAGCAACCATTACAAGAGCAAATCAATCGGTGGTCGAATTAAGTGACTGGTGTAAAAATAATGGGTTAGTAATAAATACAAGCAAGACATTTTTTATTAATTTCCTTCCAAAAAATGCAACAATTTCCTAGTTGGTTAATTAAAGCAAATCATCAATCTATCGCTCAGGTTGAAAATATAAAATTTTTAGGGGTTACAATTGATCAGAAAATGACATGAAAGAGCCATATTTATAATTTAACAACTAGGTTAAGTAAATTTTGCTTTTTGATTCGATACTTAAGGGTATCCGTTTTGCTAAATGTGTTAAAATTGGCATATTATGGTTTGGTTTAGTCACATATATCATATGGTTTAGTATGTTGGGGAGCTTCAGCATATGTTATTAGAGTTTTTGTTTTGCAGAGGAGGATTATCAGATGTCTGTGTTAGGTTTACCACCGGGTGCGCATTGCCGACAACTTTTATAGATTTAGAAATTTTAACTCTCCCGTCTCTCTATATAGACCTTTTAATAACCGACATTTAAAGACATTATTTTTATAATAAATTTCTGCAAGTTTTTGGTTATTTTGAAAATAATACGCTTCTAAAGAATACCTTGCAGAATTTCTTAATTGAACAAGCCTTTTGTGATGTAAATGAGTATCTATCAATGTAGGTTGTGATTTTAAATAGTAAAAGTATTTCAGTTACACATTTCCATTGTTCTTGTGCTTTTTTTTATAGTTTGTATTAAAAAATAAAAACTATCATTTAACTATGTAGCAAATTACTCTTTTAATCTTTTATTGAGCATATTTTATTTTATTTATATATTTTTAAATTTAGACTTAGTGTCTGTTTGTATGATAAGTCCGATAAGCTATTTCTTTTCTTTATAATGGTTTGAGTGATGAATAAAGATTACTTTACTTTACTTTGCCATACATATCTCACTTGCTAATATGCAAAATGGCAGTGCTAACTCGAAATAAAAAGTAAAATTATTTTGAAATAATTAATTCTTTTAATTTTTCTGAATTTTTATTAACGGCACATGATAGCACAAATTGAACACAACCCAGTACAATAGTTTAATTTGCTACTATGCAAAGTGGCAGTGCTAACTCGGTTGACGAAATGGTTTTTCAGGTTAAAAACAAAATTTTTTTAATAAAAAAATATTAACAGCACATTATAGCTTATGTCAGCACGATACTTATTTTGAATATGGTACAAAGTGGCAGTGCTAAGTAGGTACGAAAAACTACTCCTATTTTGTTTCTTTTATATCTCAGGAATAAATGCATAAATAAAGTTTTTTTAACGGCGCAGAATAGCACAAAAACAGCACAAAAAAATATTTTTTTTTCAAAAGGCCTTGCCAAATAGGTACCCCCTATTTTGTTTCTTTTATATCTCTGAAATAACTACATAAATAACGTTTCTTTTAACGACACAGAATAGTACAAAAACATCACAAAAAAGAACAAAAAAACCCTATTTTGTTTTTTATTATATCTCCGAAATAAATGCATTAATAAAGTTTCTTTTAACGGCACAGATTAGCATAAAAACAGCACAACAAAAAATCAAAAAAGCAGTGCTTAGTAGGTACGAAAAACTACCCCCATTTTGTTTCTTTTATATCTCCAAAATAAATGTATTAATAAAGTTTTTTAACGGCACAGAATAGCAAAAAAACATAATTTTTTAAAAAGGCAATGCTAAGTATGGGGACATATTATAGACAACATGATATAAAAAGCAAAAATAAAAATAAACCAATTATTTGTCTTAAAATAAATAAGCAGTGGTGTATTTTATCGAAAATTGTCATTTTCCCTTTATACTAAGGTCAAAATTGTTTATTTTTTAATTTTAGATTTTATTTTATGCTGTTTAGGGTTACTTTTTAGCATGTAAGTAAAGTGGCTGCATTTTTTTTCTCAATAACAAAGCGAGACATGAAGAAAATACAAGAGACTAAAAAGTTGAATCTTTTATAGCTTGATCTGGAAAATATAAAAACTTTATTAAAAGTCAGCGGCGTACTTTTTTCTAAATAATATTAGCTATAGTGCGCACTGAGACGCCACTGGGCCCTATTGTCCTAATCTAGGTAGAGCTTCACAAGTGCCTTATTACATTAAATAGGTGTGCCAAATTTTTTCAGAATGGTTAAAAGGGTTCTAAGATATTTAAAAATTAACGACTTTTTTCAAAACCTTAACGCCCTGTATCTAAGAAATAAAGGAAGTCCGGACATACGTTTTTAGAAAGTTTTTTTCATAAAATAACATAAGAAATCAACCCCTTAAGCTTCGTACCGTAGTTAGGAAACACCCTGTATATCTGCAAACTCTGTTAAAGACTGACTTATATTTTTTTATTACCGCTAAATCCAAGTTAGTTGCAAGGATATTTAAGGGATATTTTTCTAAATCTTCTGTCTTACAGCTGCTAACAAGCTTGTCTAACAGCTGACGTCATTATAATGTGAATCGAAAAAATAAAAGTGCTTACCGCCAATGACAAATGACATAAAAAAAAATAATAATATAACCTAAAAAATGGCAACTCCAGTTTTAAAACAAAAATGCGCAATATCTTTAATGGCAAGTAAATTAATTCTTCACATGGTGTCCCACACATACTATTGTTATTGTTATTAGTATACATTTAGTCAATTTTGTTTGATTTTTAACCTCAAATTCGGCTATATTTTCCCCTCCTTGTTTTTTCATCCTGTTAGACAGTGTTTAGACAGCTCCCGACGCCGCTAACAACCGCTGTGAGCTGCTGTAAGACTGGCGTCATTGACTTGTCAAAAAATGAAAGTGCTTACAGCTGCTGTAAGTAGCTAACAAAGAAAATATCCATTTAACACGGCCCTAGAATCTCACAAATATGCTTTTTAATAAGGCATACTATAAATGATAATGTACATATATATATTTTTTTACTTTACAAAAAATGTTGGTTCAAATTCTTAGGAAAGTGTAGAACAGGTAACTTGTTATTTAGGCGTTAATTTTGATACCTAAAAACCTTTTTTTTTTATTTTGTCATATTTTATAAAATAAAGGCAATTTACTCTCAAGCAGTTTTTCAAAATTTTTAACCTACCCTGTATAACATTTGACTTTTAATAAAACTAACCACTGCTAATACAGTTTAAGACCACACACAAACTTTTATATCGTACAAAACGTTCTGACAAATTGCAAATAAAAAGTTTCCCATTTGTTGCAAACTTAATGAACCACACTGTATATTAATCTTGGAGAATGCCCCCATATAAATTGGAAGGAGACCATTTATAATAAAAAGATGTCTTAAAACTACTATTTAGACTAAATGCCTTTTCACTTTAGCGGAAGACGGATAGTTGGGCGACGGACCGACGCTATCGAAGTGTATGAAGCTTATGTACCATTCACACGTTGAGAACGCGGAAAGTCGGCTGTGCGTATAAAAGGTCTCATAAGACTCCATGTACTTCGATAGAGTTGGTCCGGCGCCCAACTATCCGTCTTCCGCTAGTGTGAAAAGGCAGTTAGGGGACGGCCAAACTGAAGAGCAGGCGAGCGTCTACTAAATCAGAGATGTTTCGCCGCAGGCGAAGGGGTCGGACAGACTGAAGAACGGGCGAGCATCGAGCAAGTGAGTGATTTTTCGCAATGCGAAGGCTGCACGTTTTCAATTCGCCCCGCCAAGTGTCGATGTGGCGACTTGTTACCTTTTTCTACTCTTCAGTCTGGCGGTATTGCACATTAATTTATGCCCGACCGCTAAGTGTCGGTGTGGCCACTTACTTGCTCTTCAGTCTGGCCATTTTCTTAGTATAGTCTGACTGAGATATAGATATTTAAAAGCATATAGAAGTGTTCTGTTATCATTTTAAGGTCGCCTCAGAGCAACACTAAGACATCTAAAAAAATGCGATTCTGAGATAACCACATGATCAGTATCGCAAATAATGCCGTTTAGCTTAATGCCTGCACTAAGATATTTCATAAAAATTTACTGTACTCTAATCATAATACATATCAGCGTCGGTTACCCATGATCTAAAGTTAATTTTTGAGTTAGTGCAACTCTTAGGTTAAGATAACATATCCTACTGTTTCATAAATTTAAGCGATGAAAAAAAGAAGCAAAAGAAACACTTCAAAAGCACCAAGAAGAAAAGGATTTATCTCGTCTGGAGAAGACAAAAGATAAAAATTTGGCTTTGGAAGATAACAATATTATGTTGTGTTCCTATGATTTATACAAGCTGTTACTCCACTGCCTAATGGCAATATTTCTTCATTCTACTACAAAAGTAAACTTAACGTTTACAATTTCACGTTTTTTGACATAAAGATAAATCAGGATTTTGCTACATGTGGCATGAAGGAGAGGCCAAAAGAGGAGCCAATGAAATATCAACTTGTGTTTTTATGTTTCTAAAAAAAAAAGTGCTCTAGGTGGTATTTTACAGTGATAATTGTACAGCTCAAAATAAAAATAAATTTTGATGGCTATGTATTTATACACTGTTAAAATTATGACATAGAAGAAATTAATAAATACTTAAAAAAAATCCATTGAGTTCTTTAAAAGTATTCTACCGAATACCAAACACACAATTGTATTTGGATAGTATTCGAATACCGCCAAAATGTATTCTG
>JACEGR010007959.1:0-42569 GCA_014170235.1 Listronotus bonariensis
CAGAGCCAACTTCAGAGATCCACATACTTATAATATTAAGACAGCCAGCGAGTCTCCGCATCACAAGTCACTCAGATGTCGTGGGCATGCTTCACATTAATGTTAAAAGATACAACGGCGTGCGTGCTACATTGTCAATCACTTTGGGAATCATCGATAATCTGACGCCCGAAAAACGACCTTTCCAGTTGGCAGCCATGGCTAACATAGTCATAGGCGTGTTACATGGGAGAAAGTCAGGCAGAGCGCGGTTGTAGCCACCTGCAAACGGACCGTGCGAGCGCTGAAGTTAGCTCAATAGTTCCTTTGTCGACCAATAAATCTTTACAATTATTCAGTCCTAGGATTCTTGTGGTAAATGCTCGAGATAGATTGGCTGATTTGTTTCGGTAAGTAGATAAGCACTGTCAAAATAGCCAGTGGCTAGTAATGGATAGCAGCATTAAAATTCTTACCTGTAAATATACAATAAATTTGTTGATTTTTAAAAATTCCCAAACACAGAAGATTGTTGGTAGTGGTGTCATTTATGCATTTGTTAAACGTGTGCATTTCTTGATTAAAAGAATGTTCTGTTCTAAATAAAATATTTTTAAATGAACTCTTTTATAAAAAAATCAGGTTAATAATACCCTTTGATTTTCTAGTTATCTGATTATTAAATTCACTTAATATGTGGTTCAGTGTAAGCAGCTGCTTGACATGAGCCGATCCTGGGCGGACCAAATTTTACTTACTTAGTTTGGATATATGTTTTTTATATTATAAATTAATTCTTTTATTTTAATACAGTTATACTTAACATAAACTTAAATTAAGTCACCTATTTATTTATTTTTTTGTAAAAAATAGAAAAAGCAGCACAAATATCTAAGATAAATACCCCATTTACAATTAAGTACAGAATAAAAGCATATCAAATGTTATACATCATACCTTGCATCGCTCTGCGTTTGTTTTCCAAGTCAGGTTAAGTCATGGGTTTAGGAACCTGAAAACTGGAGTGAAGGGGTACTATCGTCAGCGAAACTATGAATGGAATTGGTTGTGGACGAGAGAAGGTCGTTGATGTGAAGAAGAAACAATGTTGGTGCCAGAACTGAGCCCTGAGGCACTTCAGCATTTACTTGGTGAAAGCTTGAAGAATGGCCGTCCACAATAACTGATATACGTCGATCAGAAAGATAACTAGATAGCCAAGTACAGAGTTTAGTTAAAAGACCATGGAAGGAAGTTTATTAAGAAGTGCGGAATGTCAGACCTGGTCAAAAGCTTTGAATATTTCAAGAACAACGATCTGGGACTCACCTAGAAACTCAAGAGACTTGTTCCAGCAGTGTAATACCAAGGAAAGAAAATCTACTACAGATCTTTTGTGGCGAAGTGAGATAATAATGTACCAAAAACCAATAATATCCTATTTGCATAAACTATTTTTCTAAAAACTACTCAAAAATTTGTCTCTTAAAATTAATGACTTAATTTTGAGAACACACTGTATAATAAAATAAGCCAACATTTGAAAAAAATGGGATAAATTAAGGACCATACAATAATACATTCTTTATTAGTAAAAATTTTAACTTCTCTTTCTCAAAAACTATAACATATTAATTTTCAGAAACTCTGTACAAAAAAATATCCTAAATTGAAAGTATTTAAAATTTTAAGTGTTCTACAGAAATCCACCCTATAACACAACTCATAATAACTTCCTCGGAATGCAAATCGAGTTTTTTCACCCTCTAACTAAGCCACCCTCGCGTTTTTTTCACCCCTGAAACGTCCTACAGTCGGCCAGAGCGATCGGTCGTCGGTTTTTATCTCTTATTCCTTAAAAATATTTCAAGAAATAATTGAAAGAATGTGTTCGACTCGAACCCCTCGGAAAAATCTATATATCGGAGTATATGTGTGTATATCGCAGATATGTATGCTAGTTCCAGAAGGAAATTTGCGAGATTTAGTTAAATTGAGACTTTTGGAATTTTTAAAGAAAACTGGCTATTTTGCTGATAAAACGGTGTTAAAGCTATGGTAAAAAAATAGGTTTGGAGTAACATAAAATAATATGCTCCGTACATATTTTTTTCCTACGATTCCACATGTAAAAATAACATAGCACACTGTTTGTATTCAAAAAAACCTTTATATCACACTAGTTCGCAAAGTACTTTTCCCACGACCACATATGAAATAGTATATTACATTACAAGGGTGGAAAATGACTTATTTCACACGAGTGGGAATATTGTTGCACGAGGCGTCAGCCGAGTGCGACAAACCCACGAGTGTAAGAAAGTGATTTTCACACAAGTAATGTACACTATTTTTCCTACGACCACAAGTTATTCACCAAAAAACAATAAAAGTTGTTTGTCTTCACGGAAAAATAAGAAAACAATTGAAAACTTTGCATCACTAGGGTGATATATACTTTTCCTTACTGCGATATATTATACTGTTTAACAATATTTTTATATCAAAATCACCTACCTAGTCGCTTTTTATCATTTAAGAATTAAAAAGGTCCTCATTAAAAAATATTGCATGGCTTTTTCAATGTAAATCCCATTAACAGCCTGATAACTCAAATTTATTTTAAATAACAAATGACAGCGATGACAGCTTTATATTATACTTTGCAACACTAGTGTTGTAAAGTACTTTGCAACACTAGTGTGATATAAGGCATTTTCTATGCATGAAAACAGTGTGCTCTATTATTGATCTGTAATACCTTAGAAACGGAATATGTTATGGTAGCAATAATACCTGCTATCACACCTAGGGCATAATAAGCGGGTATTATGATAATGCCCGTTTATAATGCCCTAATGCGCTAATATGGAAATTTTATTGCTTATCCAATTTTATTTCTCTCACAATAAAGATCAAGTTTATACAAACATATGTATTAAAATAAAATCAATAACTTACCAGTTCCTGAAAATACGCCATTAAAACGGTTTCGGTTATTTGAAGAATTGCGTTCGCATCTTTCCAAATACCAAATATGCCATACTCCCGATCATACTGTTGTCTTGATTTAACTGGCAAAAGATTTTCGGTCGCTTTTATGGCCTTTTCTCTTATATTTTGTGGAATTTCTTCCATTTTGAGCAAATCGTTAAATAAAAAATGCCAACTGACTAACTGATAGAAACATCAAAGTCAAACTTAACACCAGTCATTATCTACTTATTCTACTTACGTATACAGGTACAGGTGCAACTTATTTTTTATATTGCGAATAAATAATGTAATTAGTCATTGAAAAACTCTTTTTAGGTAAAACATAAAGCATTGTATGCACCACGGGCTTTACTGGACTATAATCGCCCATCAGGTCGAAATCTAGCCCTCGGGCCAGAGGCACTCGGGCTATTTCTGACCTTCAGGGCATTATAGTCCTAGTAACGCCTTTGATACATAAATAGCTATTATAGAAATTATTTTATAGCAAATGCTTTTAATAATAATAGGCAACCCAATAAACAATGAAAGTGTCTAAAGCTTCGAATGCCAAAGTAGGGATCTCGATTTGTTAAATTTTAACGTAACCACAAAATGCAAGGCGTTTTTTTTCTAAATAAATCATACCTTGTTAGAAAAAGGCTAATATCTGGTAAAATAAAAAAATGCCATTAAATTAGAGTTGATATTTAATTTCATTCATTTGGGACTGTAAGTTTTGTTTGGTAATAAGGTGTTTTTACGCAATTTGAAAAACTTAATTAAAAAAAAATTACAGTGCATACACTTTTGTAAGGAAACTAAAATAAAAATACTAAATGGTTACATGCTTTTACATACAATTAAAGGTAATTTCTTTATTTGGATTTTATGGCATTGACATTGATTTACGTCTAAGCTTTTGTCAGATTATCTTGTATATAATATTTTTTGGTCGTAGCAAAGTATTGTACATGACTCGTGCCAAAAGTGATAATAATAAGAAACATAACACTTTCGACACTTGTTATGTAATATACTATTACAACACTAGTGTTGCAAAGTATAGTATAAAGCTGTCATCGCCGTCATATTCTCATTTAAAATAAATTTGGCTGTTAATTGAAATTACATTAAAAAAACCATGCAATATTTAAATTCTAAAATGATGAAAGATACACAAAGCTACTAAGCAGGTAATTTTCGATATAAAAATAATATCAAACAGTATAATAAATATCGTGTTTTTTTTGGTGAATAATTTGTGGGCGTTGGAAAAATAGTGTAGGGGAAACTGGCCTTAAATGGCATAGTCAGGTAAAATGACACACTTTATAACTTTTGAATTTTCCGCCTTAGCAGCGACCTCTTAAATGTGTTGAAGCATGTAATATAATCACTGTAGTTAGTATCGAAGTTACCGTACAGATTCATATCCCCAATTTTTTTTTAAGACATTTCAAGTTCAGTTTTCAATTTACTAACCGCAAAATAATTCTAATCAATTTAGAAGTTGTGTATTTTTGCAAAGCTACATAATTTTGTTACACATTTTGTTATTTTTTTATTGAAACATAATAATTCGGCTATGTTTATTTATAGATATGTTCAGGTTTTTTATTTTCATAAATTTTAAGCATGTTTGCTAAATTGTTGTATTTGGGTAAAATGGCATACATGTAATAGGTGTAAAATTACATACTATTTTAACGTGTTCGTTGACGTAAAATATATTTTTTTGATAGTTGGTAAATATAAAATGAAATCGACACGCCAAGGTTATTCAAAGTGGGCCCCACACCAGCACAAAAAAATTATTAAGTACCTACCTAAGATAATTCTTATTAGATTTGCTGTTTAAAACAATGCAAAATATTAAGTGTTATATATTGTTGTAATCGCGAAAAAATGCAATTTGTTGAGACACTCAGATACAGGGTGTCCCATTTAAAAAATGCTAGTTTGGTTATATCTCAAAGATTAAAACATTTATATTTATTTAAAGCACGCCACTGAATTCTACGTAAAAAGTTATAAAACTTTTGCATTTAAAGTTTCTTTCTATCTCCATAAATGTCCGAGTAATAAGACATAATAAAATCGAAAAATTCAGAGAATCACGCTGTATCTTCTAAACCAATCAAGTAAGCGTCGATCTAATTGCTTCATTAAACTAAACACGTAAAAAGATACCAAGACACCTATCTTAGTTTTTTTCTATTTCTTTCCGTTTAGCCTGTAGCTTATAATACCAACCAAAGAAAACCACCTTGACCACTACCAGGTGGCCTAGATAAAGCGTGAAGGAATGCGATGCCATACTTTTGAATGGAATAAAATGTTTAATCTGAAATATCTCCAAAACGGTTGCTCGTAGCGATATTTATTAAGTATACCTTTTTTGTGCAAAAAATATGGACAATTAAAAATTTTATACTAAAATTATTATAACATACCAGGGCAAAAAAGTTATGACACTTTGAACCTAAGCAGAGGACTGCAGGTGGTTCCCTTTACATTTTACGACAAAAGCATTAGCACATTTCAATTTCCCACTCTGAAAAACCTTTTAAAACAAAATTTTGTAGAAAAATTTCTTATAATAAATAAACTATTTAGAAATAATTAAAATAAAATACAAACTTTGACACCCTGTATCTCGCGAACGTTAAACTTTTCGTTTTAAGTATATTGTGTCAAATCCTTGTATTTTGGTCTAAGGAATGTATAGTAGAATTTTGTCCAAGCCTTGTAGAGACACCCTGTATAAAATAAATTTAAATAAAAACATTTTAAATAAAGAGGGGAAACGTCAATTTTTAACCTATTTAAGAAAAGGAGATATTTGGGCTTTAATCCTACGTTGGTATACAGGGTGTTTTCTAATGATGGTAAAAAAAACATTAAAGGCGTATTTTCGAGCTAATTTTATGAAAAAAGTTTATTATAAACATATGTCTGAAAATAAATTGTTTCCAAGATATGAGGTTAAAACTTTTTAAAAGCTATGCAGGGTGTGGGTGGCTACAAAATAAAAATGCAACGTAACAAAGCCAAATTAAAAAAAACATTTGGAAAAAATTAAAACAACATTCTATTTTATGTAATAAAACAAACAATTGAATTTAAACTTGAATGTAAAATGCTTACAAAAACACCCTGTACAGTTAGAGAAAGTAAAATCACTCAAAGAAACAAGTCTTATAAATAAAATAACATACTAACAGGCTAAACACACGAATCCTTTCAGTTTCAGCAGCAGGATTTTCAGTTTTCAGCGCGTCCCTATCTGCCGTGTACAGACAGCAACTACATACAGAGATCTAACTGTCATGCATCAAAATCTCTCTGTTTATAGGAGTTTTTGCAGGAAATAATAAAGCAAACACTGAAGTTTATAAGGAAAATTGAGAGGTTATAGAAATCGATTTGTTTGACCTTTTTAAGATAATTAATTAAAATCGATCACGAAACTTAAGGGGTGATTCTACTTGACAAAATAAGGGTAGAGCTTCATATAATGTTTTTCCAAAATGTCATTCGTTTTCGAGTTATAAGCCGTCAAAGTTCCATTTTTATTTTGGTTATTTCGCCATAGTGCATTTATTTTTTAACCAATCCAATTGATATTTGGCACACAAATCGAGCTTTGCAGATTCTAAAATTTTAAGACAAATGTACTTTTTTAAATACCGCCAGAGGGCACTTTCCCTAAAACTTAAAGTTTATTTACATCATAACTTTTTTATTTTGACAGATATCGCAAAGCTGGGGCTCCATTTTATAGACAATCAAAAACTTAAAAATAAGGTACTTTTTTATTAAAGTCGATAAACCTCCCCGTTTAGGCACCAATAGACATCAAAGTTTTCATCAATTTCAATAAAATTACCTACATACAGACAGGGTGTCCAGTAGAAAAACTTCATATAAACATATGTCCTAAACGTCTTAGTTTTTGATCTACGGGGTGTAAAAAAAAGTTTTTTTTAATCACCCTGTATAAAAATTTCCGACCCACTGCGTAAATTTTGTTGTTTTAAAAATATATGCCATTTTTAATAATTACCGCCTTCAAAACTCAAAAATTATCGCAACACTTCTGTCGTTAGGAAAAAACATATTTATTTAGTTAATAAACAATTTTTCACAAATTGATTTTTGTGCCACATCTTTTAAAAATAATAATTTTAATTCTATACGGTATTCTGTTTGTTCTATTGTAAAAATTCTTATGAAACGTACAACTTTCATATCATGAGAAATCCGAAAAGGAAACGTAAGTAACAAAACACAATCATGTTTCTTGTCGCGAAGAAAGTCATCAAATACTTACTTGTTGCTTATAAGTGGCCATGTTTTGCAGGGCAAGGACACATTTAACCTTGTGGGCATCATATTTGAGAATAACCATAACTGGCATAAACACATTATATCTATAGCCACGGCGGCTTCAAAAAAGCTTCGATTCGTCTGTCGAGCCAAAAAGTATTTTCCTCTTCTAAGTTATACTCTCTGTATGTTTTTAGAATTTAACAGTATCTGGAATATTGTTCTCATGTTTGGGAAATGGCGTCTCCCACAACCCTCAGCATTCTTAATTCCATTCGCTTTATAAATAACCTTACTTACAGAAAGACCTTCTTCTCTTGGCCATCGTCGAGCTCTAGTAGGGGATCTAGCGCTCTTTTATAAGTACTTTTACCGTTTCTGTTCATGAGATTGTCCATTATAGTCCGTCTACTTGCAACTCCCAATAGTTACAAAACTGACCCCCCTTCTGCGAAGCTCAAATTTTAAGTCAAAGTTACTGATGAAAATTGCAATTCACTATCTTGCGTCGTTTACTCACTACAGCGTGTTTCTTAATTTTTGCCGTTTTCTTTAATCCTTCACTTAACTTTTTTATATTGTTGAAAAATTTTTAATTCTGTAAAGACATTTTTTCCCAGCAACTTTTAGGCAGATTGCAGATATGATTTTATATGAAACACCCTGTATATTTTTCAGTATTAAAATGCTTAAAATTACCTTGTATTTTATTAACTGTTATGGCGAAAACCATTTAACATAATAATTTGATAAGGTTGTCTCCCGTGGCCTAGTGGACAGAACTTTGATCTTCGAAGCCAGAGGTCGGCGGTTCGATTCCCAGCGGGAGACATATTTAGGTAGTAGTTATTTTAAAAATAACGACCGTGGTGGCACTACCGCGTTGTCTAAAAGGTGCTGTGAAATGCAACTGTATGTTTCAGTGCTTGGACAACGTTGACGGAATAGGGAAACGATGGGTTAAACATCCCCGTAACCCGACACCCACGGTACTCTAGTATTTAGGCATAGACCTTCGTGGGATTTCAAAAGATAAAAAGGTAAATAAAGAATTAAAAGAAATAATCCTATTTCTAAGATAAACCTTAGGCTGTTGATGTTTGCCCTAAGAACTTTTGATCAGGTTTATTAATAAGTAGTATTCCTAATGTAACAAACTACAATTATTTTTACGTATGCAGGTAAATAAAAGATAACCATAGAAAACAAATGAAAGCTCTCTGTTTAAAGCCTTAAATTAAGCTTGGGTTTCTTTTTCATGGCCTCTTTGATTACCTGCATATGTAAATGAATTTTCGTTTGTTACATTAGATACTACGCATTAATAAAACCTGATCAAAAGAGTTCTTAGGCAAAACATCAACAGAATAAGTTAGTTTTCTCTTGAAATAGAAATATTCTTACCAACATTTACTTAATTAAATTATTATTATAAATGATTTTTCCCCATGAGAGTCAATAACATACAAAAACTATATTAAGATTGTTTAAAAGTAAAAGCCTGATTACTTTTTTTCATGGCGTACTTTCTAGCACTAATATAAGTAATAAATGACTAGAACTAACCAGAACTAATAAATTGGAGATATGCTCTATATTGGTTAGGCGAATTCATTTATTGGATGGTCTTCTTGTTGGGTACACGCCTGGAAAGAATGGGACCGCTTCGGTCCTGGTCCCGGGGTATACGAGCTGACCCTGTTCAGCCCTATTGACCTCTATGAACTGGCCGGTCGCCTGAAACAAAATAAAGAAAAACCCCCAAAAATTCAAGTCTGCCACCGTTGTCGAATTAAAAAATTAAGTTAAAAAATAAAAATAAAATATTAACTAATATTTAAATTAAAAATGATTAAAATTTTAGATTATTTTTTGTATCGCAAACTGAAAATAGTTTGACATATGTGTCAAGATATAAACAATGAAAAAGATTATTTAAAAGATATTTTTAATTCAAAATAATTATCCTCCTGATTTTATAAATAATTGTTTTCTTGAATTTGAAAATCCAAATATAAGACAAAAATCAAAATAGACCTATTACAAATTTATTTTTACCATACATTCCCGGACTATCAAATAAAATTCAACGAATAGGAAATAAATTTAATATTCGCACAATCTTTAAAACACAAAACACCATTAGATCTCAATTAACAAAAACAAAACCATACAACTTAAATGAAAATACAAAAAATGTCACATATAAAATACCTTGCGAATGCGATAAGTTTTATATAGGTGAAACTTGTAGACCATTAGCTAAACGCATGAAAAGAACACGCAGATCATACATTAAAAACGCAGAATTTCATGAATCAAAAATTTGCCAACACGCATTTGATAACAATCATAGAAGAAACTGGGATGCTTCGAGTATTTTAGCAAGGGAACTTGTTCTAAAAAACGCAAAATCAAAGAAAGTGTGTATATATTATTAAATAAAGATAATTGTGTGGCATCAATTTCAGGTTAATTTAAATAACACTTGGTTGCCTTTGCTCGATACCGAAGTATCCTTCAGGAAAACTAAAAATCAACTAACTCATCACCTTTTTTGTCTTACAAATAATAAATACCACCAGCTACTTTATGTCACTCATGACACAAATGTCAAACTATTTTCAGTTTGCGATACTAAAAACAAACCTAAAATTATTATTTAATTTAAATATTAGTTTTTAGTTTTACTCTTTACTTTATTTTTAACTTGACAACGGTGGCAGACTTGCCACCGAAACGTCGTTTTTTTTAATTAGAATTTTTGGGCTTTTTGAGGGGTTTTCTTTATTTTGTTTCAGGCGACCGGTCAGTTCATAGGGGTAATAGGGCTGAAACAGGTCAGCTCGTCATACACCGGACCAGGACCGAAGCGGTCCCATTCTTTCCAGGCGTGTACCCAACAAGAATACTATCTAACCAGAACTAATAAACAGAAATACCTTTTGAAAAGGTAATTTTTTAAACATTTTAATACTGAAGAAATACGCAAAGTGTTCCATTTAAAATTTACAAAAGTAAATAAATAAGTCAAAAATGCGTAACCTTAGAAAAAATTAATAAAAGCATTTCTGCAATCTGCATAAAAAGTTACTGTTAAAAAGTTTCTACAGAATTAAAAATCTTAAAAATAAAGGATTTATGAATAATTAAAGAAAACGCAAGAAATTAAGAAACGACGCAAGATACGAACCTTGTAACCTTGACTTGAAATTTAAGCCTCACAAATGGGGGTCAGTTTTGTGTAAAATACACAGAAACATTCACAGACAAAAGACGTCCTTAATACGTCATAATGACGTCTTTAAGATGACGAAAAATTGACGCATATACTCTTGTTTTTAAAGCTAAATGATACGATATTTTATTTAAAAATTGAAAGAGGAAAAAACCTCACTGCTTGCAGTTTTTGCACTGTCAAGGTCGCATCTCTGGGGACACTGTCCAACCTGGAGATGCAGATTTTTACACTAAGCCGAAGATATTTCTTTCAAAGCTAAGTGAGATCACCTAACCGCAGGCCGGTCTCGAATTATTTTGGTCTCATGGGTACGGTGTAGGCGATAAAAAGCGAAGATGTTGCAGAAGCGTGGTAGTTTATTGTCCATTAGCGCCATCTATCGGTAGAGTTTTCCTCACTATTTCAATTCTGTAAAATTATTAGTCTTATTTTTCTGTCATATGATATTTCGGTTGGCTTTTGACACGAATCATATAATGTCACAAAATTTTTTTCTGGCGGGTTTTCTAAACATGCAGCGTCAGTAGGTTTTTTATGGCGACTGGTATGACGATAAAATGACGTCGAAAAGACGTCGACTTCAACGACGTCAAAACACGTCATTAAATGATGTCAAAATGACGTCATAATTTTGAGTCTGATGACGTCCTATGACCAAAAAAATGGCTTAAAAAATTACGTCATAATGACGTCAGCTTGTGTTTCACTGAAATGTACATAGAACATTCTTTAGACTTCATACTTCTATATTTAAATATAGTTGCCGGTGAATATTTAAAAATTGTCTTATGTTTACATTTGGTGCAATAATATCTTATTTAAGAACTGGTAACATCTGCAACATATTTTTTGTTTAACAGGTCACTAAGTTACGAGCTGGCGATATGTCTCGAATTGTAATTGCTAAGGTCTGGGAAAATCATCGCGAAAATTTCGTGGGATATTCAATTTAAAGACTGATGTTGCAGATATTTCGCATTCCCAGCGACATTTTGAGTACATGTGTAGTACATTGCCAGCAAGGTTAGGTAATACTTTTATTTCCACAGCACAAAGGTTTTATGTGGGAATGCGATATCACCTAACTTCCCTGGGAAGGTAACTCATTAAAAACTTAAGTTTTGCTTTGAAATTTATTTCTGAGAAACTGAAAATCTGGCAACCTTGCCGATATCAACACTGAATTCAGAGTATGGCTTTATTCTGAAGTTTCGAATTTCATCCAGTTTGGTTCAAAATTATCTAAGGGATTTCGGAGCGCCTTTCAGACTTTTGGACACCCTGTATAGAAAGTACATAAAATAATACTTTTATTACGAGTGGTAGGTTTCACAGCACTAGCCGACAGGTTCATAAGTCAAAATCGACACGCAGGTTGCATTGCATTTTTTTCTACGCCCGCACGTGTATAAATTTTATAATTTCAATTTATTAGTCATCCCAACTCATTCAGCAATTTTTTGGCGTTCAACCACCATTATAACCCGCGGTAATAATTGGTGACAACTTTGACGTATAATACATTGTTTAAAACGTCAACATAACCGATTGTAAATACCGTTTTAGAATTGGTCTCTTCGCCTAAAATTGATGATTATCATTAACCAAACTAATTACACATAATCCAAAAAGTATGGCGGAGTTTGATGGTAACTTCTCTATCTTTTTGTTTAATTGATGTTGCATTTACTGTGACATTGCATAAATTTGTATTAAAATTAATTCCTGTATGTATTAAACAAACCATTATATTAAAGTGTGAAAAAAAGTAGGTTACCATAACCCCCATGTGACAGTTTTACATGACCGTCTGTAAGGGCTGCTTCGAACCAATAAACTACACGTGTATTTGTTTTTACTGTAGTCTGCAAAATACACAGTACGTTAATTAATAGGCCTATTCTTTTGAGACTTGATTAGTGATCTAACTGATAATTATCTAAAAGTGACGTCCCGCCGATTTGACAAAATGCCCTGATTTTCTTGAAAAAGTCCCGATTTGAGTGTGGAATTTTGATGATTGAAAAATGTGGTCACTTGATAATTATCATTCTTTGAAACTTAGGTGGTCATTTCCCATTCTGAATGTTCATTATTATTTCAAAATGGCATCAGTCATTTGATTAGATCATTAGGATTACTGAACCATAAAGTGAAACTAATCATGTTTCGAAAGAATAAGTCTAATAATACCAGAAAATGTGAGAAAAACAAGAGCAAAATCCACCAAAATTATAAAATGTCGTTTATGTCATTGACTAAATGGAGGGTGAGCTTCTAACTGAAAGGATTCCCTGGGGTACGTTCCTAACAACTAATGCTCCTCGAACATTTTCAAAGGGACACATTTTAGAGTTAAGTGCGATAAAAAGGTTATATGTTATTTCTAAAAGTACATACGGATCAAGGAAGATGTTTAATTTTAAGACTTTTTTAAGTTTAGAACACGGTCAATAAAAACGTTACATATAGGTTCAAACAGTACCATTTACTTTTTTTTTTTAAGAGCCGCTACAAAAAAATTAATATTTTAATGTTAAGTAGCTACAAACAGTTGTAGATCGCGGGCTATGACTGTGTATGTATATACAATCCAAACACGTGTGAAAAAAACTCTTTACGCACTGGTTAAAACTTGACACAGCAGTCGACAAAATCTTTTTGAATTTCACCCGTGTGGAGAACAATAACTGAGCCCCTCTAATACGATTAAATGAATGTCCACTTTTTGCGTACAAGCAGCATTTAATAAAATAATGAATGACCCATTGCAAAAAAAAAAACTTACAAAAAAGAAAAGTCCCTGGATTACACACGTAAAGCTTGTGGTCCAGAAATATCGTTGGAATTAATGTCCCTTTAACATCGTTTTTTCTATATTCTAGCGCGGTTTAATTTCATTGGAAACGGTAGAGACCAGTGGCGCACAGTGCAGCGAGCTTATAGGAGTGTGGACAAAATATGAATATATACAAAACTAATAAAGATAGAACATATTAAATGTGATGCTGTAAAGCTCTTTGAACGATCTTTTTAATAATGATATAATATACAGTGTGCTGCATTTATAAAAATATCCTTTTATTAGCTTGGGTTGTAACCATCTATCTATCTATCTATCTATCTATCTATGTAACGGAATCTTTGAGCCTAATTTTTACCAACTTCCAGCGATTCAATTTCTTTGAAACTTTGCACACGTATCAAGGACCGGATGACAATGCAATAATTTAAAAACAGTATCCCGTTATCCTGATTAGGACCGCCAGGATAAATAAATTCCTTTACAGATCCTCTGTGTCTCTTGACAAAATGGCGAAGGAATTTTTTAGTGAATAAACTGGAGCATTTATTTTTAAAAAACTAATTGATATATCGAACTAAAAAATGAAAAATAAATAATAGTTTAAAAAACTAAAAACACGCTTTATATGCAACCGAACTAAAAATTAGAAAATAATTTTTCATTACAAAGAGTTTGTCACTTCAGAATAAAAGCGTAAGTGCTTAATATATTAAATGTTATAATTATTCTATTTGCAAATATCTATGAGGGAAAAGTTATGAAAAATAGTAAAATGCACCCCACGCTTTTACTCTGAAGTGACAAACTTCTTTGTAATGAAAAATTATTTTCTAATTTTTAGTTCGGTTGCATATAAAAGCGTGTTTTTTTAGTTTTTTAAACCTGTTATTAATAATATTAAAAATATTTGCAATTTTAGTATAATATTCTAATTATAAAAATATTAAATTTGCTACAAAAGTAAAATTCAAATATACTTTTTATACCTTATATAGCTATAGTGCAAAAAATTTTTAGGATTAAGGTTTTCCTTTATTTTTAAATCGAATTTTTTGTTTAAATAATCCTAAAATTTTATTTACTTTTTATCATTATATATGGGACCTTATAAAGCTAACCATTGCTACTATAGTTTAAAACCAACTTTTATAAAAAATAAATTAGTTTCTACTTGTTGCACACTTAAAGGACCACACTGTATACAGGGTAAATTTAGTGAGCATACCCCACTGAGGGGTAGCCGTACGGGGCACAACTAAAACTTTAACTTTATACTTGACTTGACACTTTTACTACCTACTTCTTATCTCATCTTATAATATTTTCTAATTTCTTTCTCTCTTCTTTAAATATCAAATTTTCCAGTGTTTTGCATTTCTACACGACCCAGTTTGTTTAATGTTTTTATTTTATTATTATAAGGTAACCTAGAAAATTGTTTAATTTATACTTTTAAAACCTTGACACCCCGTATATCTTTATTTGTAAAATTCCCAATGTTAAATAACCTAATTAAAATGTATACTTATTTTAAAATTCCCAAAAATGTATATTTTTAAATTTCCAAAATGTATACTTTTATACTAAGAGTGTTCACAGTATTAAAAACGGTCTTACACTTTAAAAATATGTTTTCGTGGTCATATTCAAATTATTGAATATTCCATGACCAAAACGAGATTCTAATAAACCTGCGGACGTTCGTCAGAAAAGCTTCTAAAAACGTTCCCGGGTAGTAGCGACTGGTATAGTGTAGGGGCGTTTTGTTTTTACCGCCTGGGGATCGAAAAAAGATTCACGGTAATTTGAAGGCATCTTTCTTCTGGAGCTTAGCGCTCAGAGCGGAGAGTTCCTATACCCTAATGTTTTTTGTTGTTTGGTGACGAGGCACATGGTGTTTTTGTACAGTCAAGGACGGATGCTCACCGCCGCGGGAAATGTCAGTAGTAACAGTGACCGGTTATGTGCAATATCAGTAGCAGCTCTTGGTTTGATAGCTGACAATTTATGCAACGCATTGATTTATTGTTTTTTATCGAACATATGCTTTGAAATTTCTGGGAGCTACGAGCTTGATTATTAAGATTTTCCACCAACGAAGCCCTAGAAAGCGTATTCGGGGAGAGCTGGCGACGAGTTAAAGAAAGTTGCAAAAATTGGCAAAATCTGAAAATTATTCTGTATCTCTGAGATGCATCGGAATAGCCATAAACTGTTTTCACTACCTACATTTGTTTTCTCAAAAAAAAAAAACGAGTCCTATATTACAAGTTTTGATATTCATTTTCGTTTTCGAGATATCTTGTAAAACCATCGAAAATGAAACACCCTGTATTGATCAAATGTGATTTTTTAAAATCACTTTTAAACGTATTTTTAATAATTATAGAATATACAAATTGTTTAACAAACAATGCTTTGTAAAACAATTTTGTATACATTATAGAAAAAAATAATAATTAACAACATTACTAATGGCAGACACTTATTTTGGAATTTTTATTTCATTTTGTCAAGCCAAAATTTTAGTCGAATAGTTTAAATACAAATTAAGACTTATTTAATTAAAAATATTATTTTTGTAAATTCCCGACGCCACTGATCGAGTCATCTAACCCAGCCACAAAAGGACGCAAAAAACCCGTGGGGTAATCCACGGCCGCGACCGAGAGGGTGCAAAAAATCTCGAGGGGTAGTTTTTTATGAATAGGATTTCATAGAAAAGTCTTTGTTAACTGTTAGAGGGGTAATCGATAATTTTCGATTTTTGATGATCGGTTCTTTTTTAGAAATACGCGCGATGTAGGGTAGGTAAGGGATGAAAATAGGGTAAAGGTAGTATGTGTTGCACCTTTACATCGTCACGATGTGTTTTTCAGTTAGTCTGATGTTTTTAAGTGTGTTTTCTGGGGTTTTAACGTAAGTTGTTTTGTTCTTTGCCACCTTCATATAAGAAATTTGTTTAAAATTTTCCTGAAATGATAAAAAAATTGTAGAACATTTCAGTAATATTGTAGGTACAATGTTTTTAAAATGTTTTATATTTTGTGGGTCGTTAAACCCTGTAACTAAAAGGCAACAAAAATCGAAAAACTTCAATATAATTTTTTTCCGGGCAACTTTTTAATTCTCCCTAATATTTGCCCCGGGTCGTTTTTGCAATTTCAGCTGTGCGCCCTCCGACGCGTCGATTCCTCCCTCAGGACGTTCGGGACGACCGTAAAAACTTTCTTCTTGGCCCTTTTGTCCTTAATTTCGCGATCATATATGCCCTTATGTGCCCTCTTATAAGGTTTTTGTAGCCGGCGCTTTTTATGATCGGTTCTGATTACCAAACAAAGGCTGTTTTGTTTTCCTCTATATGGAATTTTTTTATCTTGTGTTGAATAAAACACGTAAAAAATATTGTTGCTTCTCATTTACCTTTAATAGAATTTTCGTTATGTAAATCTGAATAGGGGTCCAATAAACTTTTATTTGACCAAGCGCAAAATCACTCTATTCTAATAAAAAAACAAAAATATATAAAAGTTAAGTATTTCATTATTCACTGTTTTGGCTCAATTTCGTATAAAAATCCTTTACTAATGTAAGTATTATTATTTCTACGACTTGCTTTTTTAATGGTTTTCAAGCAATTTAAAGTGTCTTGTTTAATAAGAGAGTTACCGCTTTGTCTCGCTGCAACAATGCGGTGGCAAAAACGCTTTATTTAATTAACTTTTTAATTTTAAACATTCGTTATGGATAGGCCCCCCGTTTTGTTTACTCTGTACAGATTCTAGTCTTTGTGTTAAATAAAACACACTGTGAAACTGTGCTTCCCTTAAAAATAGTTATTTATTAGATAAGTGAGTTATATTGCATATAAGTCATAAAGAAAGTTTATCTCGAGCCCGAAGGGCGAGAGGAGTAATTTCTTAAGTGACATATGTAATAACTCACGTGTCTATCTAATTTTATCCAACACTTTCGTATAAATCGTTTTTTAATATCGAAAATAATTTGAAAACGTCATCCATTATTTGTTACTTGTCATTGTCCCAACACCCTTTAGCAAAATTTTGTATTGTCTATAATTTACTAGTGAGCTTCAAGGGTACTGGCTCACTGGTATTTCTGTACACTTTATATCCCTCAAAATCTGATCAATTATGTAGATATTATATGTAAGTGTTGGATAAAATACTAAACATCATCCTCACAATCTGATTTCTAAATTTTTTTTACAATAATAACATAATGACGTCATTGACAATTTACAAATAGGTAGATTAGGTAAGTTTCCAAAAAATTGCTTTCAACTTTATTTGAGTACCACGTCATAAAGCATAAAGTAATTATTTATTATTTTTACATGTATAAAGGTTTACCAATAAGAGTGTTAGAATTTTAAAATGACCCAAAGCAAGTAAAATGTAAAGCAAATTTTTATTTTATTAAAAAATAGTAGGTAATTTATGTAACAAGTGCATAAAGTAATACTTTTACGAATGGAAAGTGTAGAGGTAAAAAAAGACACTTTATGCATACATATATATTATACATACTATATTTTTCTATCCACGACCGTATAAAAAATTTTTCCAAAACACCACAGGTTTTTATTTATTTAAACTTATTAATTTTAATTTTGGCAGCATAAGCCATTATCATTGCAACAAAAAATCAGCAACCTCCCCATTTTTTTTAGGAGACAATTATCCTTTTCATAACTATGCACTTATGATTTATATTAGAAAATTGTATGAACTTACTTTTTGTGAAATAGTAGAAACTAAAACGAACAAATTCCTTTTCAATTTCTTAGTCATCCAAATTCATTTATTACTATGAGTTTTTCAATAATTTTTATTAAATTTATTTGAAAACTACTCAAATTTTAAAGCTAGTGACATTAGCAAGAAATACCTTGAGAATCAAAGGTAACTTGACCGTTTTATTGTTACATTGCGTAAATTGCTATTTAAGTTTAATCTTAGTAGGCGTTGAAGCAAACACTAATTCAAAGTGTGAAAAAAGGTTTCGAAGTTTAAAAAAAAGTTACTTTTGGTAATTTTTCTAGAAACCTGCGGCAACTCCGATTTTGACAGAAATTTGGTATACGGGGTTTTTTGGTGACGCTGATCACGAATCTGAAAGAAATTTTTGGCGGAAACGTTTCGTTCTTGAGAATATTCATCATCAGACTTGAAATTTAAACTAATCCTATTTTTACAATACTCCTCCTTCTTTTTGCACAAAATTCTTGTTTTAAAGCTAAAGTGGCACACAATATTTGATTTTCACCTTTTTAAACCCCTTTTTTACGTATTTTACATTATTTTGCATTAAATTACATAGCTATACTTTGAATCATTTCAATCCCAGTGTGCCATGAAGCCCTATGTGTACGGCTGGTTGCCGCCACGTTTTGATATCAAAGAAAAGCCGCCAATTTAATGCAAAAATAATGTAAACGTAGAAAAACGGGGTTGTAAAAGTGAAAATACAAGGTTTTAAAAATATGCATTCTTTTTGAATAGTTGTGCTTTTAAACCAAGATTTATTTCTTACTTTAAAATAATAGTGGTTCTTAAACTGGGAGAAAAAATACTTTAATTTATGTCTTTAATGTAAAAGAAATTCTTTAAATTAAAATATCCTTAGTATTATTTTAAGAATATCAGAATCAAGAAATAAGAACCTAAAGATTTATGATTTAAGCTCTTTAATATCTTAAATATAAGTTTTAAGATTTTAAACAAAAGAAATATTAAATGTTTCTATCAAAATATTAATGAATTTTCTTTAAAATAATAGGTTCTTATTTTAAGAACCTATACCAAAATCTTTAACCTTTATGTCAAAGAACCTATTTCTTTAATATAAGTATTCACTGAATTATGCTTTTTAGTACGGTATCAACGGTACGATTATATCCTACCGTCGAACAACGAAAGTTTTTTTATAAGATACACTTGTTATTCGTATTATTCAACTTGGACCCGGGACAGCCAGTTTGATAAGTCCTATGAGGTTCGGCAAAACGCATCATCGATGGAGAAGAGAGGTCTCGGTGAATGACATGATAAGCAGGAATTCCTCTCTTAACTATCAAAAAGAGAACTAGTTGTTTATTTAATATAATTATCTTAATTGAATTAAATTTTATTTCAGTCTGTGGTATTTACTATCTTGTCTTAAAGAAAGAATCTCTCAGTGGGAAAGCGCTCGATGTTTTTAACGGAATACATCGTTCTTTAATGTAGACCCATTGGGGTCACTAAATAAAATAAGGTTATTTTTATTACAAAAGCGCCTTCTTTTGAATTTAGTACGCAAAGCTGAAAACATATTTTTTTCTGTTTGAGATCCTATTTCTTTAACACATATGAAAGTCACAATTCTCTCAAATTAAATCTAAGGCTTTTGTTTTAAGATATCTTTTTTTTCACTCTGTATATTCTACATAAAAATATATAACAAACTATACGTCAATTATTGCTGGTTTTTGATATCAGCAGTATGCTGATATACTATTAACGAATTAAAGTGAAGCAAGAAAGAATATTTTGATTTAAATTATTTTTAATAGTTCTGTCGCTGTCACTGTCAGAGTAACAAACAATATATTAACATGTAATTAATTACATTTTATTGTTAGAACTACTAATAGGTAAGTCAGCTATTTAGTTAATTTACCATACATATTTACTTATAACCTAAACCAGTAATTGTCGTATTGCTGTGTATTTAGTGAAAGTAAATATGTGTCTAATATAAACTAAATTGCTGACATACCCATAGTAGTTCTTGCAATAAAAGATAAATAATTATGTGTTATTATATTATTTGAGGAGGTCGGTTTGGGACACAGCCACAAGTGTATAAATTGGAAGAAGAAAAATACTTTTTTGGCTTCAAGGAAAGAAATCAAGCTTTTGAAGCCGCAGTGGCTATATAGATACGATGTGTTTGTGCCAGTTAGGTTATTCTCAAAAAATGTGACGCCCACAAGGTTGAATGTGCCCCGCTCATAAAAACCTGGCCACTCATAAGCAAAGGTGAGTGTTTGATGTTTTTTCGCACGACAAAGACATAATTGTGGTTTTGGATGCATTAAGTGGAGCAATTTCTGGCGCCCCAATCAATATTAAATTGAGATCCTGTGAAAGAATGTCTTAAATCGCCCTGCGTTGCTTTCAAGTCGGGTTGAGAGATTTTTTGAGAACTGAAAACTGGAAGTGAAGGTACTATCGTTGGCATGACTTTAAGAAAAATGGTATTTTCAACTCACCAAATAAATCGTAATTGAAAAGTGTGACTTCAAAATTAAATACTGAAGTAACAGTATCTTGAAGTAAAACATTTAAATTTTGTTAAAATAAAGTGCAGTCTGGATAACAAAAGATAAATAGGGAGAATCAGGGGGTGAGGGAGGCGGAAGGGCTTGAGAAAGAGTACTTCCGCTTCTCGCATATAAGAAAGCTCTCGATTGGTATTCAACGCTCCGTCGTCAAATTCGATTCCCACATACGCGAGAAAATGAGATGCAGAGAATCATCAAAGGCACAAGCTTTTTCTCGAATGCCAAAAAGCAGCACAATTTCGCGATTCCATATATTCCGTCTCCGCGCCTCGGTTGCCGGTGGGGACTTTTTTATAACGATTGCTTTTGGAAAAGAGGCAACGTTTTTGTTTATGTTTCGTTATTGGATTTGGTTGGAAATCGTTTTCGTGTTTAAACTTATACAATATATAATAAAAAGACAATCTACCAATCACAATATGTAATAATTTCAAAGATTAAATCTGGCGATGCTAAACAAATTTTTAGGTTCAGAAACATTATTCATTAAACAAATGCACGGGGTCAGGTGTTTATGCACAAAACAAAACAGCAATAAATTTTGTAATCACAAGGAACCAAGGCGACCTAAAGGAACAAAAAAGATGAGAAACAGACTCCAAATCTTGGTGTTCCCATCTTGGACTGCTACTTAATGAATATAAAGGAGTTTGTACGTCTTGTATACTATTACTTAAGTACATTTGTATTTCATGTGGTTCCAAATATAATAAATAATACTTATTTTTATTAAAGTGTCAGTACCCAATAGCGAAAATAGGATACAGAGAATCATCAAGGCACAAAAGTTTGTCGAATGCCCGAAAGCGGCAATTTCGCGGTTCATATATTCCGTCTCCCCGCGCCTCGGTTCGCCGAAAAAAAATTGGGACTTATACGGTGCTAAGAAAAAAAAAAAGCTTAACTTGTTTTTATGTTTTGTTATTGGGTTTGGTTGAATATCGTTTATCATTTGAAAACTTATAAAATTATTTTCTTCCCAACAAATCACCAAAATGTAATAATTTCAAAAAATTAAATCTGCAAGTTAAACAGGTTTTGGGTCAAAACATTATTCATTAACAAATGCACAGGGTCAAGAGTGTTTATGCGTCAAAACAAACATCTATAAATTTTATATTTAAACACCGGGCGACCTAGGAAAAAATGGGTAGAATTAGAAATGATGAAGGTCAGCCGCTTACGGGCTCTTGTACTATTAGTAGTTTAAATAAAAACATTTTTAGATTTTAAGATAAAAATTAAAATTTATTTTTAAATCTTTGTACGGGTTAAGTTTTAACCCATGTTTATACAACAAACTAACTTTATTTGAGAACAGGTAGTCACCTTTAATTTTTCAAATTTATTTTGTAATACGTCACCGTCTATATTTTTATAATATAGAGTGGTAAATTTCAGGGTCAAGTAAAACCTAAAGTCTTTTTTTAGAGTTATACCTATTTGGTAAAAAAGGATTTTTTTATGACGTATGTGGATATAATAATACGATAAAACCAAATTGAATCCACCAACTAAAAAAATTAACCTTTATGGCAGCTGAACTAAATTTAAATAAACTGTTGTTTAAAACGATTTTTAGCTAAAAGTATTGTTAATTCATTTTTAATTATTTTAATTATATTTAATGCAAAGAAATAGGTAATAATTAAATATATTTGCATCTTATTATTCGCCTTTTTATAATAAAAATGTATTCTTATCAAAATGGCATCCAAACGAGACTAAGGCTTCCATTTTTGTTTCCTTCTCTTTTCCAGCCCCCAATGTCGCACCGTTAGTTTTAATTCCTTTGCAGAAACAAAACCTCCCTCCCAGAAATTCACCCTCATTTTATATGTTTGTGCGAGACGTTATTAGGTAGTTTTTCGCATCTTTGGACAATCCACGAAGGCTGAAAGCCTAAATACTAACGTACCGTGGGTGTCTTAAGCGGGGTAAGAGGGAGTTTGTTAACACGGGACTTAAAAACTTGAAGATTTGGGGGAAGAGGAAAGACCTCCGCTGGCAGTAGGTTCCACAGTCTAGAAACTCTAGGAGATAAAAGAACGAACAGAAATGGGAAGTTCGGGGCCTGTCCAATTGGACCGTATAGGGATGCATACGCGCGGCACCACGAGGTTTCTCTGTTGGGAGCTGCAAGAGGAGGGACTATACTGGATAATTCGTCGGAGCAGAAGCCGTAAAAGTATCTATAGAAGAGCGATAGATCTCCCACAGCTCGACGATGGGCAAGAGAAGGAAGTCTTTGAGTAAGTAAAGGATCATTAATAAGACGAACAGCCCTTCTTTGAATGGCATCAAGAATGCTGAGGGTTGTAGG
The DNA here is from genome assembly GCA_014170235.1 of Listronotus bonariensis. Lineage (NCBI taxonomy): Eukaryota > Metazoa > Arthropoda > Insecta > Coleoptera > Curculionidae > Listronotus > Listronotus bonariensis. The sequence goes on from JACEGR010007959.1 coordinate 23,009, forward strand.
GGATGCCATTCCCCAGACATGAGAACAATATTCCAGAGAGGGGTCGAATTTGGGACACATACAAAGTGTATAAATTGGAAGGAGAAAAATACTTTTGGCTCGGAAAAGAAATCCAAGCTTTTGAAGCCGCGGTGGCTATAGATACAATGTGTTTATGCCAGTTAAGGTTATTCTCAAATGTGACGCCCACAAGGTTAAATGTGTCCCCGCTCTGCAAAACCTGGCCACTCATAAGCAAAGGATGAGTGTTTGATGATTTTTTCGCGACAAGGAACATGATTGTGTTTTGGATGCATTAAATTGGAACGAGATTTTTGGCGCCCCAATCAGATATTAAATTGAGATCCTGTGAAAGAGATATCTGCATCGCTCTGCGTTTGCTTTCCAAGTCGGGTTTGAGAGATTGGTTAGGGAACCTAGAAAACTAGTGAAGGGTCGTAGTTTATTGTAAATATTTAATAAATCTTTATTAGAAACCCACTTCCGATAATTAGGATACAAAATTTTTTTGGCATTTCAAATGAAAAGGGATGTTTATTTATAGTATTTTTAGAATTAAAACTAAATTTTAGAAAAAACTTTGTTGTATGACTTCATAAAGCTTTCTGGTATATTTTCTGAAATATTTAATTAATTTCTTTAAATTAATCTGTGTTAAAAAAGTAAAAAAAATAGTAAAGGAGGTGAAACATTTATACAGGATATGAATACCATTACGGTAAAACTAATTACAAGAAATTGCATATTGCAATAAATTATTACAGGTAGCTATATATTCAACCTAAAATTTATTCTACATTTTTTAAAATTTTATATTTAAAAAGTAAATCTCTAGCTTTATCATTCTTTAATTTAACTAATACTAGGTTTTTCTTTTTGTTTTTTTGGTAGAACAAACCAGTATAGGATCTTTTTTTAATTTAAAAGAACTTCCATGAAAATTAAACGAATATATCTGATTTTAAAAGCTGGTTATTTTTTTTTTACAATTGGTATTTCCAACTTCTTCCATCGGAACTATTTTTACCATCAAATTTGGGTGATTAACCGGAAATCTCAGCGGTTTTAACCGCGGTAATAATTGATCTTAAATGACAGAACTTGATGACAACTTTGACGTATAATATATTAAATAAGCGTCAACATGGAGGTCAACGAAATCCGCCTAAACGCAGTGGTAAATACTGTTTTTTTATTTTGGTTATAATTGGTTGAACGCGCTTTCGATGTATACTAAATTAGAAACATTTTGGCTTGAATCTGTAATTTATTAAGACCATATTAAGCCTCACAAAATTTCCTTTTATTTTAGTTTTCGCCGGTTTTATGATGTTATCTCTTAATTAAATGTCTCAGCAATAGTAAAGTCTCAAGTTTTTAGCTGCTTCTTTTCAGGTAAAGTAAAATAACCTTTTAAAGAGGTTCTACTATGAACATATCGTTGGATGTAACTAGTCTTAAATTCAAAAATAACATTTGCTGCAAAACCATTATGCAAAAAAATCCTATTTTAAAGGTTTACGACAGATATAGCAGATTTGCCGTAATAAAGTAAAATTTTGCTATTTTCTTGAAGGAAGATTAGGATTGTAAAAGCGCTACTTTTTAGCTATACAAAAAACTCTTGATGATGTTAATTAAAAAACTTCTTTATTTGCAGAACAAAGAGCATCATTTGATTAGGGAATAAATCAAAATTTGATTTCTTAACTAACACTGCACTTTATAAAAAATACGTCTGATGAAAAATTGACGTTCTTTTCTGAAAAGATTGTCAGCTATTGTTGCAACTTCATACATAAAACATTTTATATTTATAAACTGGCCACAATTCCTGTCAACTAAAAATTGAGCATCCCTCCAGTCACCCGTCCCTACATCACTCTGCCAATATAGCGTCTTATATCGGATGTCAAATATGCCATATCCGATATACATCCATTCCTATTGTCAATTTTTGCTTAATGCCTACCACTACTTTATATATACATATAGGGTAAAAGTGAAATTAGTACCATACCGTCTTAAACAAGGTTGAAATTCCACCATAAGACAGGAAAGGGACATACAATAGAGATTCAAGAAGGACCAAAGAGTCAACTCACTGTGTGAGATGCTTTCGGTTAAAATGGTTCCAAGGTACTGACTAAACAAAGGTTTTCAAACAATTATACCGCACAAAAAGTACTGGTATACAGAACCATAGTAATTTATTCGGACAAACAGACAGCTATCAGGGCAATCAGTTTATGCAAAATCAGCCCCAAGCTGGTGCAGGACTGCGTAGTTGCCCTGGAAAGGGTGGGTGCGTCCATCAAGCTAACTATTGCCTGGAAACCAAGACACGAGGGCCACGAAGACAATGAGGAAGCTGATAAATTGGAAAAGGAGGGGGCTGACAGAACAATGGTAGGTCCCGAGCCCTACTGTGGTATTCCGTAATGCTAAGTAAGGTCATCTATTAAATCATGGATCATGAGGGAATCCCAAGACTGGTGGACAAGAATACCAGAACAGCATCAAGCGAAAATATTTATTAAGACATACCCGCCAGAATGTACAAAAGCTTTCTGAATTACAATTGGATGGCGGTAAGAACAGGTCATTGCAGACTAAATAAACACCTGGAAACCATGGGCCTGGTAAAAGAAAACCTATGCAGGTTTTTCCAGGAGAAAGAAGAAACTACAGAACTTATGGTGCTATTCTCGAAGCTTTTTGTCGCCTGCGGTTTTCAAGGCTGAGTCAGGAAAGGCCTAAAGCGGCAAGCTTAACAAGGAGCCAGTTTCAAGCTTGTGAAGTCTGATCGAAAAGATCGGCTTGAATAGCGTGCTTTAAGTTATGATGAAGGACACACAATAAACCTGAGCAGGTTGCAGTAATAGAGAATATACAATACACCTCCAGGGTAATCTAATCTTGGATGACTATATGGTTACTATCACTTTTAGACTAACTATTTTGGCAACACCAATCGCATTTCGGTATTTCGTTGTTTCTATGGTAACAAACCATGAGTGTTAACCAAATATTGTAAAACTAGCCGTAGTCATTTAATAATCACTTATCTAAACAAAATTTATTTAAAAAGTAGTGGTGTCTGATTGGTCTATTCCATAATAAGGAAAATAATCTGATAAAAAATCGACGATATCTTCTGACATGAATGTCAGTTATTGTTGTAACTTCATACGAAACATTTTATATTTATAAACTGGCCACAATTCCTGTCAATTAAAAACCGGGCACCCCTCTAGTCACCCGTCAATACATCACGCTGCCAATATCGCGTCTTATATCGGGTATCCAATATGCCATATTTCGATATACCATCCATTCCTATTTTCAATTTTGCCTAATGGGTTTTTCAATTTTGAGAATTGACTGGTTCACATTTGCTATCAGTACAGACAGCTCCAGCGTCATAGGTCCGAAATGATAGGACTGATGATATGGGCCGGGAGGGCGAAGGGGTGTAAGTGAGGGATACGTAGGTGTTCGAAAATGTAAACTAGACGTACATCGGTGAATTTGACTAAATACTAAAATTTACAAGTTGAAAATGTATGTTATAAATTTTCCTTTTCTTGTAATAGGGTAGGTAATAGTCCTAGACAGGGTGATCATTAAGTTGGTATTTTCCTCTTAACACTGTATAGACTGCTTAAAAATATATTTTTTTAAATACAATTATTTTCGAAAATGCTTAGTTTCCAAGATACAGGGTGTTAAAATTTTAAGATAAAATTTTTTTTACAAATTTTATAGAGCAACACCTTCACCTGTGGGCGTCATACATTTGAAAGGAACCTTAACTGGCATAAACACATTGTAATACTATAGCCACGGCAGCTTCAAAAAAGCTTGGATTTCTCTTTCGAGCCAAAAAGTATTTTTCCGCTTCTAATTTATACACTTTATATGTGTCCCAACCGACCTCCTTGGAATATTGTTCCATATCCTGGGGTCATGGCGTCCCCCACAACCCTAAGCATTCTTGATTCTATTCAAAGAAGAGCTATTCGTCTCATTAATGATCCTTCACTTAGCAAAATGTCTCCTCTCGTGCCCCATCGTCGGCTGTGGGGGATTTATCGCTTTTTGTATAGGTACTCCATGGTTTCTGCCTGAAGAATTGTCCAGTATAGTTCCCCACTCCACGGTTCCCAACAGAGATATCAACACGTGGTTCCGCGCGTATGTACAACCCTTATACGGTCCAACTGGACAGCTCCCCCGAATCCTCTTCTCACCAGTGCCCGTTCTTTATCCCTAGAGTTCTAGATTGTGGAACCCTGCCCGATGAGGTGTTTCCTTCCCAATCTTCAAGTATTTAAGTCCCGTCAACAAACTCCTCTACTCGCTTAAGACACCACGGTACGTTAGTATTTAGGCTTTAAGCCTTCGTGGTTTGCTTTACAACAGTTTTCCATCCAATTGCTATACAATACAAGTTAAAAAGTATGTTTTATTTTAGATTCTTAATAAAAAACATGTTTTAAACTATGATCTAAATTTTAAATTGTTGAAATGTTAATTTTAAAAAGTTTTCCAAATATTATTTTGTTTAAAGTTTACAAATAAAGTTTTTTTCCTAGGGTAAATTTGCAAATTTTCATCTCAAAAGAAAAATATTGTCATTTTGACATAGTTCCAAAAAACCTTTCGGAATTATTTTTAAATGTCTATCCTAAGGTAAGCTACATATACCCAAAAATTAAACGTTGTATTAGATTTGGACCATAATATACTGTCATCAGAAGTAGGAAATAGAAAATAAAATCAAGTCCAATTAACGAGATCCCTATAGAGGTTCAACCTTCGCCTTTGCCCCGCACATATATACGTATGTAAATAAAAAGGTCGCGACGGGGCACAGGTGCGCTATATGTCAACCACAAGATGTAGGGCCCTTTTTATTTTTTCAGGGAAGCACACATCGCGTAATAAGATTGAAATGGGGAAAGCTATTAAAATAGTCCTTTTGATGTATTTTTCAATGTTTTTATCCATATTTTAAGTGTGTCTTGTACCTTTGCGAAATGTTTGGTTGGAAAAATAGGATTTTAAAAAGGAGAAGGTTTCTATTTACTTGAATAACGAAAATATTGCATGTGTGCAACCCATCCACCAAGAAATTATCACAAATCTTACTTTTTAACTAAATGGCCTTCGCTTGCTGTTAAAATTTATCCTTTAACAACTTTAATTGGATGGTCTTTTCGTTGGGTGCCAAAAATCTAGAAAGAATGGGAGCCCTTCGGTTTTTATAATTAGTACTAATTTGATCATTTATGTATCACATCATACATCTAAATTACTTAATTAATTTTTCTCTCCCTTGAGATAAAAGAGCACGTGCTCCAAATAAGCCACGGAACTAAAAGGACAAAAAACTAGTTTTTATCACGTCTTTTTTTTTACCAGAATATCTGAACAATAGTCATTGTCCAAATCATAACACTTTCAAAAGGGGTATAAGTAGTGTTAGGGTATGCGGATATTAATAAACCATAATTTTAATTCTAATTGCGTAAAAACAAAGTCACATGGGTACTATTAAAACTTATACCATAGTACTAATAGTGATACCAGACATCATCCTTACTTGTTTATTGGTTTAGTAAAAAAATATCTAAATATTTTGTAAGAAAAAATAGTTTACAATATATATTTTTTTCATTATAAGTTATTGTCTATCCTAAGAAATAATTTAACATGGGTTAAGAATCACCCTGTATAAATATTAAATTAATTGCAGATTCTTATTAACACATCACTTTAAAGTACCCTTGATGGTACCTCTAATGATATATTTCGGTGTAGATTAACAAAATCGTAGATCATACTTTAAAAAGTTATAAAAAGTTCTTTTTAATGTTTTTAAAAAGCATTTACAAAACTTAACTAAACTATTTATTTACTCCCTAATATTTCAATGAGCAAACAACAACAAATCTATATAGTTCCATGTGTATATTAAAATCGTAAATCATACTTCAATAAGTTATGAAATATTTTTTTACATCTTTAATAAATAAAACAGAATTATAATAGGTATAATTAGCGCTGATTAATGATAATTTAACTTTTTATGTACCACATTAAATCTCTAAATACCTAAATTAATCCTTCCCTCCCTTAAGATAAAAGAGCACGTGCTCCAAATAAGTTACGGACCCAACAAACAAAAAAAAAACAAGTGTTTATTACATATTATCTTATTTTTGCGAGTGTGCCAGAATAATAGTGATTATTTACATCGAAACACTGACAAAAGGGGTTTTACTAGCTGTAAAATATTCGGATATTTATAAACCATAATTTTAATTCTAATTCCGTAAAAACAAACTTACATAGTATCACAACTTATAACAGAGTACTAATAGACATACCAAACATCATTCTCATTTGTTTATTGGTTTAGTTTTTACAAAGAACAAAAAATCAACTGAATATTCTGTAACAAAAAATAGTTTACGATTTTTTTATTATTAGTTATTGCTGTCCTTAGCAATAATTTCCCAAGTTTAAGTTTTGACATCACAACTAATCGATATATTTCTGTAAGAAATTGTAAATCATACTTCAATAAAAGTTAAAAAACATTTCTTTGTTCCCTTAAAAATAAAAGAAAAAACAAACCTATCAGTTACTATAATAATTGGTGTTCATTAGTGCCAATTTAAGGTTTTTATGTACCACATCAAATCTCTAATTCACTAAATTAATCCCTTCCCTACCTTAAGATAAACAACACGTGCTCCAAATAAGCCATGGACCCAACAGAACAAAAAAAACTAGTTTCTTATTACGTATCTTTTTTTGCCAGTGTGCCAGAACAATAGTTATTATCCACATCGAAACACTGACAAAAAGGGGTTTTAACTAGTGTTAGGATATGCGGAACGCTTTTAAAATAAACTGCTTATTATGCAGAACGTTTTTTCTCATAGTTTTGCGGTCTGGGGTGGTTTTATTTATCGTTTTTTTGGTCTTATTAAAGGGAATTCGGTATGGTAATTGGTAGGGTTGTGAATTAATTTCCCGTAATAAGTTTACATTAAAAACGAAGCGCATGTTGTGTTGAATTTTATTGTCTCAAAAACAATGTGTAATCACCTGAAGAGTTTACGAAATTTTGAACGTTCTTTACCAATACACTGTATAAATGTTATAAGTAAAGTATAGAGGTTGTTTATTATCATGGGACTTACAGAGAGATGAATGTTTAAAGGGACAGAATAAATCTCTTTAGATTCAGCATATTTGACATAAGACATTTTTGAGATACAGAAATGTACAGGGTGCTTTTTTTCTGGAAATATAGGGCTTAAGCTAACTATACGAGATACAAAAACTAAAATTTCTGTTTGATTTCTTTTAGTTTATTGGCTGGATCTTTATATTGCATTTTTTTTTTTTTTAACTTTACCCAAAGCCACTGGTAAATTTGCAATTATTATAGATGTTTGAAATTTTGAGATATTTGCAGTTTTTAGGACATTTCGAATCTAAGCATAAAATAATATATTTTTTTGTTATAATTTTAACAATATATAACACGCAATATTTTGCTCTGTACTCTTTGTAAAGTTAAAGTAACAAAAAAAAGTTATTAATTGAATTATTATTCCTTTATTTTCTAAAGTGTATGTGTCGCCGGCAAAGCGGTTATTTTAGACAAATGGCTTCTGCCTGGAAAAATGAGTGTATTTTCAATTTTAAATGCTATTTGCCTCGTAACTTAACATTTTATTCTATTTGTCTAAGCAATTTTTAGGCAAATGAAAATAAAAATTGCATAACCAGACGGCCATGCAAAACTGTCACATTGGGAGTCATGGTTAGTTCTGGTTAGTTAAATCTTTTTTAAATAATTTCTTAATAAAGCACATTAAAAAAGATTTAACTAACAAAAACTAACCATGACCGCCCCAATGTGACAGTTTTACATTACTACGTCTATAGCGCTTTAAACCAATCAAATTACATGTGCTTTGGCTTTTTACTGTACGCCTAACATGTTATTAAATATGTATATTACAGTCATTTGCCTACCAATTAACAGGGCAAAATGCATTTACCTAGGCAAATGGCTTTTAAATCAAAATTATTTTCATGAAGTCATTTGCCCAGGCAGAAGGCATTTGCCTGAGACATATGCATTTAAAAACACAGTTTACATAAATGCTAAAACATTTATTAACCAATACAATAATAACCACAAAATTAAAGAAACATTAATAATAGAAACTAAACAATTATCTTATAAACCTATGAAACAATTAGTGCAGGTGCTTAATCATAAAATGTGCTCAAATGTCTTCCAATTCTGTTGGATGGATTTTTGGATTGGAGTTTGGAACTAAACTAGTGGCGCTACAGGTGTGTGATTATTTATTACTATATAAAATAAATTGTTCAGTTCGATAAGAAGAGTAGTAAATGTTCACATCTATAGCGTCATCTGAATGGGGAAAATTAAAGTAATGAAATAAGAATATGGGATAATTCTTAACTTGCAATTACAAATGTGTATTTATTTTCTGTAGGTGTTATTGTTTTAATATTCTTGTTAACTGGATTTTTAATATACCTAAGTGTCCACAGGTGGGGTTTACAAGAGGACAAATAGATCATAGTTCGGCATATCCCAACACTTATTAAACCTCTAAGTGCCGATGTGGATAATAACTATTGGTCTGACACATCGCAAAAAAAAGTAATACAAACTAGTTTTTCTTTGTTGTGTTGGGTCCGTGGTTAATTTTGATCACACACGTTTAATTTTAAGGGAGGAAAAGTTTATTCGGTGATTTAGAGATTCGATGTAGTACATTAAAAGTTAAATCGGCGCTAATCACTGCTTATAATAATTGTTTTGTTTTTTTTAAGAGGTAAAAAATAATAAAAAGAATTGTTTCATAACTTATTAAGGCCTGATTTACGATTTTCTTATACAGACTAAACCGTATCGATTAGTGGTTCCTTAAAAAGTAACTTGGGTTCACTTGTCTCTGGTCTATAAAAAATGTGATGTAAAAATAAAAAGTTAAATTCACATTAGTTAGTGATTATTAAAATTTTATAAATGTTGTTTCTAATGCGCTAAAAAACCTTTTCACAACTTCTTAAAATATGACTTGCAATTTTTTTATTTACACCGTAATATATTGATTTGTGGTGTGGGCAAGAGAACCTCGGGGTATTTGTTACTCGTTATTTTAAAAAGAATGGGGTAAATAAATTGACACAAATAAGCGATTAATTTAAAGCCGATACAAGTTGTTTTTAAAAAAGTTTAAAAAATGAGTTAAAGTAAGAGTTACGATGTTTTACATACACCTCTACAATTTTCAATATTACTCTGTCGGTAAACAATCAATGTAAATTATTACTTAAATGGCGGGGCGCACTCGACTAAGTATGTGCTTCAAATAAAGGTCAAATTGGTTTTTGCTTATAAGCAAACAATTCAGAAAACAAGCATTATAGCCCAATTAAATTATACTTTCACTTCGGAATCTAACCAGAATAAGCTGAATATCTGTACATATCTTTATTTTGGTACAAAAAATACTTTTCTAAAAATCCCCCTATGTTATCGTGTAAGAAACTCGAAATATGATAGATCAAATGTCAAAAAATATTTTTTGCAAATATCTCGTTTCCTTTACGTTTAATTGCAATTATATATATTATAAAAGTTGTAAAACACAAAATTCTTTACAAATTTGATTCTAAGCATTTTTTTGTCATACCAACGGATCCGATAATAAAGGGCGCAGTGTGTACCTAAAGTACTTTAGTGTATGTACATGCCTTAGCACGCAATCAATCGTGATATTTCGCAAATACTTAAGTAAAAAGATGACATATTAGACTAAGAATGACGATTAAGTGCGTGCTAAGGTATGTACGTGCCTACAGTAAAGTCCTTTACACTCTGCGCCCTCTATTATCGGATTCGTTGGTCTGAAAAAAATGCTTAGAATCAAATTTGTAAAGAATCTTGTGTTTTACAACTTTTATAATAAATGTAAATGCAATTAAGAGTAAAGAAATATTCGCAAAAACTGATTTTTTGACATTTGACCCTGTCATATTTCAGAGTTCCTTACACGATATCATAGGGGATATTTAGAGAGTATTTTTGTACCAATATTAAAGGTATGTACAGATATTCAGCCTAATTCCGTGAGATTCCGAGATTGACCCTTTAATTTGACTAAAGATGACTGGGGTAGGAGGTTGTAACTCGAGGAAAACCAATGACATTTTGAAGAAAATATATATAGTATATAGGTTGAACCATTGTGTATTTTATATATATATATATATATATATATATATATATATCTATATATATATATATATATATATATATATATATATATATATATATATATATATATATATATATATATATATATATATATATATATATATATATATATATATATATATATATATATATATACTTATACAAGTGATTCACGGTCACGATGGTAGGTTAGACGTTTATGGAAAACGGAACGCCAGAAATTTTTCCTGAAAATTTGGCATCTTACATTTTTCTTACCTGTTCAATCGATCTAAAAATATTTTCAGCATTGCGACGTTTTGCCGCTTTTATCCAAATGTCCTAGAAACTTTATTTTTAAAAATGGAATTTAAAAACATTAAACTAATAAAAATATTTTGTAAATAATAATTATTATTGTTTTTAACTCGTTATTATTTTGTAGGAACATGCCAAAAGACTATCGTTAAAATAAATAAATAGATCTTTGAAAAAGCCTTCTATGTAAGGCGAAACGTCGAAAATGTAATGTAAATTATTGTTATTAATAAAAAAACCTCAATCCCAAGAAACAAAGTAAACAAAAGTAAATTATAAGAAATGGTTTAAGAAAGAAAAATTAGAGCATATATATATATATATATATATATATATATATATATATATATTATATTATATTAGTGTAAATTTTTATACACATAACTCCTTTTTTAATGATTTTTGCACAATACGTTGTTAATTTTAAAGAATTAGCAACCATTAATAATTTATTAATGAATTCCGTTAATTGAATGTCGTAATGATTTGCAACGTATACGTAACATAATAGCATACAATACAGGAACCTTTTATTCATACAGTGGTCGTGTGGTCAGCAAATCCCATTAACTTAACCAAGATACTCTCTCTCTCACCCCTCCCCCAAAACCACTTATATCTTCCACATTTCCACCAAAACAATATAATAAAGACACATAAAACACCGCGGAGAGAAAAACAAAGAGATTTAATAAGGCTATAACTCAAATCTTCATTACATTATCTGAGCCCAAAAAACACGGCTACGGTATTGCTAAAAAAGCGAGGGTGACCAATCCGTTCCCCCTTACCTCTCCCTGCAAGGCCATTAAGGTCGCTAAGCAAAACATTGGCGGAGCGCGTAGCAGTTACCGAACGCGTTCTAAAACATTTGACAGTTCGACCTACTTGCGAATGAATGGCCATTTACGTGATCTGTCATATCTTCGGGATTAATGCAAACAAATTCGCAAATTTTACAAGAATACAGTAAACAACCAACTAAATCTTCTGATTCCATGTCTTTTTTGAAAAATGACAATATTTTGAAATTTCTCGTTTCCAACCTATAAATGTACCTGATTTTGCGTTCTATTTTGACATAAAAATTTTTAGATCTGTCCGCTCGGCGATTTGACTTGAGGCGATCCGAGCTAGCTCCGAGCATTCAGATCTTCAATTATAATTTTATACCTTGTCAAGATTTGTAAGACAGTTTCATAATAAGATTTTTATTAGAAGAACGGATAAAAATTTTATTATATGCTAAAAATGATATGATATCTCATTTCTAAACCCAAAAAGTAATAAAGGCATTTTTAAAATTCTTGACTTGGACAAATAAGCACCTGTGACCTGTGGCAGCCAGGTTTTTTCAGGTGGAACTTTCCTTATAGTATAATGTAGTTTTTATTTAATTGCATCAGAACCGCAGGAAATAAATCCTGCAAACCCTATATCACCGAATTTCTCGTGACAATATCTATCCATTGATATAAAAATAAATGGGATATTTCATTTAGAAAATACGTGACTGGTACTGTAACTCTTTGTTATTGTTTTAAATGTTTTCTGATTAGAATATTAAATTCTATGAAAAAAAATACATGAAGTGGCTATAGTTGTTTTTTTAAAAAGTTCAAAAATAAGGTCTTGTTTAATTTAAAATTGTGGCTACCAGTATCTAATTTAACCGTAAATTGTCGCTTTGCATATAATAATTTTAGAAAAATCTTTAAAATTTTGTTAAATCGTTTAATTATATTTTAAAAACCTATTTCCAGTTTTTCTCTACAATACACGAAAATAGGCCATAAACACGTTTAAGAAAAAAACTAATTTTGGCGCAGCATATTTATGGCGCTGACTGATGGTCTTTCCCCCATTAAAAGTCCAGCTGACGGTTTTTTTATTATTTTGACAATATAAATAATCAACTGTATAAATTTCATGATGTATAAAATGAGTTTGTAATTAAATTTTTTTGATATCTTTATATACGTGACTGACGTATGATCCACCATCTTCAATACAGCTGACTATTATTTTTTAGTTTAAAAGCTCCTAAAGAACTGAATTTTGACACGGTATAAAATTACTTTTTGTAATTTTTTTTCCAACTTTGAGATGCTGCTCATCGATAAATCTACCGCTACTTGGGCAGCTGACGCTCACCACTGTTAAATATAAGAAAACAACTGTAACTCATAAAATTTTCAGCGTGTATAAAATGACTTTTTAAATCTAGCGCTACCTCCCCTACCATTTGGTTTATGTTTTGGTCTCCCGTGGTTTGTTCTGTTTAGCTTAATGAATTAAACACAATAAATTATTATTACAGGTTTTTGTCAAATACAACTAAGTATATTTTACTAGGCGCGCTTGTGGCGACTTCTGGTTGTATCGGCGAGCGTCGATCTCTGGAGTTAAGCAATGGAATGCGCGCCCATAATTTGGATGGGTGTCCGGCGACAGCGGTGTTTTGAGCAACGGCACACGGTGTTTCTGCTCGGGGATGCGGACCGGCAACAACCATCCAAGTTATGGAATGAATGGTGTGTGAATGAGAAGGAGTAGGGGTCAAGGTACAATAAGCCTTCTGGCTGCAGTGCACCACCTAGGGGCGGTCGTCGGACCTGGGTGGGATGACCCCTGAAAGGGTGAAAAAAAAGTATATTTACTAGACTGGACCAAAAAATTGACTTTTTTTTGAAAATATATTGAAAATATTGTTTATGGCGACAAAAAGATAATATCGTGAAGATTTAAGCTCTTAATAATAATATTTAGAGGTCCCTTTTCTTTAATTTGGATTTTTTTATTTGTAATTTCATTTTTGCATTACAACTCCCTAACTATCGAGGTAAAATATATATATATATATATATATATATATATATATATATATATATATATATATATATATATATATATATATATATATATATATATATATATATATATATGCACATATATCTTTGAAGAATTAAATTACCTACAAAAATTATCGAAAATTCTTACCATACGAACCGTTTTCGAATAGTCATGCTTTAAATATTGATATATTTTTAGATTTACCTTATTGATTTTAAAAATGTGTAACTAACAAAAAATAAATATGTGAAAAGAACAACATAGAATTTCTAAAAGAAAATTTACTGCTCTACAGAAAAGGTTTTTCAATGTTTTTAAATAAAATCGTTTCTTTAAAAGTTATTCACAATTTAACTTAAAGAAAAAAATTAAAGTACTGTTTTCTTCATTGTTGAACCAAGTTTTTAACTTATTGGAACAAATTATTATAATATATCATTAAAAATCGTAATTTTATCAATATTATCGCTCAAAATATCTAAATTTCATAATATACGTATCCAAAACTATTCTCGGTTAATAGCTATTTGTTATACAAAAACGTAGATTTAATTACTCTAAGACAGTAATTCACCAGTCATTTCAATAAAATTAGTGTCCCGAAAAAACATTTTTTATTTTAAGTTTCTTTTTGTATCTACATAGTACAGGGGCAAAGTTCTTTCGTGTATACATAGATTTGTGTCACTCTGTATATTCCTCAGTTAATCTTTAAAATCCCTATTCTGTATTTGATACACTTTTAAAATATCCGTTATGTGGATCATCTTCATGACTTATAATCACGTTTCAATTTAAAAATCATTCTGCTCTTTTAAATGGACCAACAGACCAACTTATCAGTCTATCCGATTTATTTTTAAAAAACAAGTTAAATGTTTCAGATATGTTTTATTTTGTATTTTTTGTATATTTCTAAATATTTTTTTTGGGCAATTATTAACCTACGCCTATGAATCCTATTTATCCCCCCTTTCCCTTCCTGTGTCGCTAAAGATTATTATAAGGAAACTGGCTCCCGCGTCTAATGGGTTTTCTCTACGGGACCACACATGTGTGTGTGTATTTTTTGTCTTTGTTTAACTAGTGGAAATCGTTATAATATGTTTCAGCTACTTTTTCTGCCATTTTTACCGATGATATTAAAAAACAAGTTTTGATATTCCTATTTGATTTTGAAGGTTACAAGTTCAATGCCTGGGGAAAGGGGCCTTTATATTTTATGAAGGTTTAATTAATCATACTTTTTAAAATTGTGATTTGTGGGTGGTGATTATAACACAGCATAGCAAATTTCAGGGGTATCTCAAGAGACACCTGAACATTTTTTGTAGAATTTTAATATTATATTTCTATTGGGTAAATAAAAAAATACAGCTTCTTTGTCTCTATTTTTTTGTACGTTTCTTAGTTTTCGTAAAAAGAAATAAATCTTCTTAATTGCAGATCTTCGAACTATACAACATACGAGATATTTTTTGTTGCTGTTTTCTACAGCGTGTGTTCAGACGTTGTTACCAAATAGAAAAATTTTAAATTATTACCTCTACAAAAAATACGCATCTCCCTAAAAGGTCCTGCTTGATAAAAAAACATATTTCCACAAAATATTCGTATATTGAATAAACAGGTAATTTAAACAAATGTGACCATAAACAATTACTATGAAGTATTTTTATTTTTTTATTTAAAACACCGCTTAATATTAAAACAAAATAATTAGGATATAAAAAAACTTAACAGCGGTGTGCAAAATAAATAAAAATGTTTCCGTCAATATGTTTTAAATATCAAAACTTGACAGCTCTTATTTCGTAACTATCAATTAAAGAGTAGATATTAAAGAAAAACCATAGAACTTTTTCTGGTCATAATGATAAATCACAGAGTGCGTCAAAAAGCTGTTGTGCTTTATTTAAATATGCGGGATCTACTTGGCAGGGACGAAAACGCATTAAATTTTCAGAAAATTTAAAAACAAATTGAAATAGTATATTACATTACAAGGGTGGAAACTGACTTATTTCACACGAGTGTAAGAAAGTGATTTTCACACAAGTAATGTACACTATTTTTCCTACGATCACAAGTTATTCTCAAAAATAATAAAAGTTGTTTGTCTTCACAGAAAAAATAAGAAAACAATTGAGAACTTTGCATCACTAGGGTGATATACACTTTTCCTTACTGCGATATATTATACTGTTTACCTCGTATCCTTTTTACCATTTTAGAATTAAAAAAGGTCCTCATTTAAAAAATATTGCATGGGTTTATCAATATAAATCCCATTAACTGGCTGATAACTCCAAATTTATTTTAAATAACAATGACAGCGATGACAGCTTCATATTATGCTTTGCAATATTAGTGTTGTAAAGTACTTTGTAACACTAGTGTGATAAAACGCATTTTCTATGCATGAAAACAGTGTGCTATTTACTATTTTCACATGTGGTCGTAGGAAAACTTAATTTCCGCATAAAAAGTTTTCGAGCAGATAAACAATCAAAAATATTAAGATTTTTGCCTAAAAATAACGTTTGCTTTACCTGGAAACCAGACACTTTTGAAGCCACCCTGTACATTCAATATCCAACATTTAAATATTGTGAAAATTTGTTTTCTTACCAAGCAGGACTTTATTATCAGAAGACATTTTCTTTCGTACAGGTAATAAAAAAAAACCCATTTGTTGTATGTTTTTAGAAATAAATTAAACAGTTTACATATTTCAAAGTTCTTTAAAAGTTTAAAACCCTGTCTTTAGAACCCAGAATATTGGAATTTTTTTCCATATTTCTAAAGCAATAGCATTAAAAAAAAATGTTTATATAATAAACATCAGGAAATCCATTTTTTTAAGATAAAGAATGTTAAACTTGTTTAAAAACTTCGTCTTTTAAGTAGTATCTAAAATATTTCCTATTTGAGTTTGATATTTTTTAAAGCAAATGAAAGTGCAACTTTTTTGTCTCTTTGCCAAATTATATACTCTCAAGTTACACAAGAGACGTAAAGCATATTCTTTTAAAAATTCCACACCACTGTTTTTTGACCAATCAAATGTGTAGTTTTGCTGGCATTACCATGACAACACAAGTATTTATCGGACATGTCTTGTGTATAATGTCCTATACCCAAGTCTGACCTTTTTTGACATTTTTAATTTTTTATGCGAAAAATGATATTTGCAAGCCGTCAAATATCAGCCAATTTCTTCATTCGGAAGCATTTATTGTTTTACTTCAGTAAGACGACCACTTGTGAAAATAGCAAATAGCACACTGATTTCATGCATAGAAAATGCGTTATATCACACTAGTGTTGCAAAGTACTTTACAGCACTAGTGTTGCAAAGTACTTTACAACACTGGTGTGATACATATAATGATGTCATTCTAAAAACTGCTATTGGTTTTGCAAGTGACATATTTATTGTAGTGACAGTAAAAAAAAACTTTTTATTTACCTTAAACGGTAGAACCCAAATTAGCGAAAATCATCTTATTTTATATTTATTAAAATTTACGAAAAAATAAAAACATAACCACAAAAAACAACTTTCACTGACTGGCACAGTGTTGTGCATTTACAATTTTATATTTATTATATTTTGTATTATAATGTATAGTTGGTTGCCTAAGCATGATTGTCATAAATTAATAAATCTAGTGACTCAGGCATTCGACTATTGGCGCGGTGATTAGCCGTGGTGGTACAGTTCTGTTAAGATGGCTAAATTGTACTTTTGTGTATTTTTGAATAGTTTACTTTTATGAAATATAGTTCTTAAAAAGTGCATTAATGGCTTTTTATTGTTAGCACAACAATAATACATATTTTTCTTAAAAATATGAGGAAAAACTGTTATTTTTACTTAGTTTTACATGTGATGTTCAGTTTCATTAACTCGTTTTACCAATTTTACCCCACCCAGCACCCCTTTTCACTCCCCGATCCCGTAAGTTTATTTACTGATATTTTTTAAAAAACGGAATATTTTGGATATGCACCACTTACGTTTTATTTAGAAGAGTGTCTAAAATATGTAAGAATCGATAATTTTTAAAAACCCTTATAATAACAGAAAACCGTATTAAACTATTAGCGTTATTACCTAACAAAACCATACAATTTTTATTAAGTGAGGGCCTTTTTAAATTCCAAAATGATAAAAGGTTATATAATGCTTCTAGGTAGGTGATTTTCGATGTAAAAATATTGTCAAAACAGTATAATATAGCAGTGAGGAAAAGTATATATCACACCTAGTGTTGCAAAGTAAATATCACCCTAGTGTTGCAAAGTTCTCAATTGTTTTTATTTTTTCTGAACAGACAAACTTTAATTTATTTATTTTTTGGTGAATAATTTGTGGTCGTAGGAAAAATAGTGTACAGTACTCGTGTAGAAATGACTTTCTTACACTCGTGGGTTTGTCGCACTCGGCTAACGCCTCGTGCTACAATATTCCCACTCGTGTGAAATTAGTCATTTCCACGCTTATAATGTACTAATAGTTATCATAATTGCGTATAAAATCCGTTATTTGTGTCCTTTGTCTACAACAAAGCTCACTGAAGTGAAACAATAAATGCATCCGAATGAAGGAATTGGCAGATATTTTACGTCTTACAAACGTCATTTTTCGCATAAAAAATTAAAAATGTCAAAAAAGGTTAGACTTAGATGTAGGACATTATACACAAGATATGTCTAGAATTTCATGTCAAATTCAAAAATAAAATAATATACCAGGTGTTCCATTTAAAATACGAAAGTTGGTACTCGCCCACGAATAATGAAACACTCCTGTATATACAAAATTTAAATAAATTAAAGGTTTGTAACACCCCATTAACTTTTGTATTTAACTTTTGGCTCCTTCTGCTATAGTTTCTAAGATAAGGTAGTGTCCCAAGATAAACGGCCCACCCTGTACAAAAATACATTTAATCACCACATAAAATAAACTGAAATAGAAATACTGCCTTTGTCTTATTTTCAGCATGAATATGTAGCGAATTTTCCTAAACAAAAAAGAGAACTAATTCAAACCGTTCTGGGTGAACAAAAAGAGAAAAATATTTATAATTCTCAAATGGGGAGCAGGGAAAACGAAAACGGAACGTGTTTCTAAGCTTAGAAAACTTTGGCCTACTATGTCGATAATTATGAAATGCATTACAAAAATCTCTCTTCGTATAATGAGCAGAATATTTTGACTTCTTTGCTCGCGAATCACCTAAGTACCAATAAAGGTATCAAGATATGGTTGTCGCACATTAGAGCCGTACGCGGGCATTCCCCTCCCAGGTGTAATCTTAAACGACTTGTTTTGTGGGACTGGCGGTTGTGTGGAGCATTAATTTTTTTTTAATAGATCAATATTCGTCTCTTTCTAACATGTGTTTCCACCACCAAAATCAAATTAATTTTCTTCTGGTGTTTTTTTTGGTCTTCAATTCTTTTGTTGGTCTTTCTATAATATCTTGTCACACATAGGCTTGGCTTTTTTTAACATCTTTACCATTTTGCTGCTGACATTTCATTAGCAGGTAAACAAAAATGCTGATTTTACGATATAGGGCAAGTTTGTTATTTTAAATGGAACGCCCTGTAGTTTTTATAATTTCTAAAAATTAATATTTTCTGTTTAAAAGAATGTAATTAGCAATGGTTATTTTTGAAAATGCCGGATCCGAAAAAATTAACTGTATTAAGATTAAGAATGTAATTTAACATACCGGGTAATGAGTTTTAAAAATATATTAGCATCTAACTAGCAAACGGGTTAATCGAAAAATATAAAGCTTTTACTATGGACGTAGATTTGCATGCCATTTAATAAACTTCAATAGAATGTTTCTCTAAAATAATTAGGGGAGCCAATAATTGACCCCATTAAAAATTACATGAGATTTCCTATGTCTCGCCCGGCGATGCATCACCCGGTATAATGTATGGGCCATTAGCAATATTTTCTAACGTTGTTGAGAAAGTCTTATTATTTTGTGAATAACAGCTAACTTTGTTGCCAAATTTTTATTTGTAACGTTTGTATGTACCCAGTGTTCATTG